>JAODAG010347035.1:0-20397 GCA_027574785.1 Orphnurgus asper
CTCCCTCCCCACTCCCAACTCCCTCCCCAACCTCCTCCCGGTCCAAACGGACCGCCGCACCACCTGGACCACCACCACCACCACCAGCCGAAACCCTCCCGGTGGGATTCGGATTCGCCGAACGGACCGCACAGGAGGCCCTTGCATCCCCAGTACAGCCGCTCAGGCGACCAGCAGAGGTACGCAGCCGCCGCCAACACCACCACCCGCGCCGGCGACGAGCAGAGGTACGCAGCCCCCGCCGCATCCTCCCCCGCCACCGACGTCGCCGCCACCAGGGGGGACAGGTCCGCCAGGTACGGCAGGTACGAGGACGACAGCAGCGAGGACGAGGCGTTGGGCCGCTCCAGGAGCAGGTCCAGGAGCCGGTCCCGGGGTCGCTACAGGAGCAGGTCCAGGTCGCCGCCGTACTACAGGAAGGCTACCCGGAGGAGGCGGTTGAGGAGGTGCGTAAGATTGTCGGCGGCGAAGAGTGGGGGGGGGGCGCGGGCTGTTGGTTATCACACACGAGGCCTTTCACAGTAGCTTTTAATTTAATTGGAATTTCCTTTCAAACTTTTAGCCATATGTTAAATGCTATCTATATTTTGTTGCAGATATTAAAACAAAACCCGTCTAAAGTCCCCCCCGGAATGGTTTCCAAGCGCTCGTTCCCGGACTTGTTTGTTGCGCGTGCGGAGTGCGAGTGGTAAACAGCCGTTAATGCCGCTCGCGGGGTGTTTTTTTTTCTTTCGGGTAATCGCGCTTTCGTAAGCAGAACGTCTTTGCAAGTAGTAGTAATTAGGACCACAGACTCTCTTTTTCGGCTTTTTGTTATCTACGTTTCTACGCACCTCTCTTCCACTTCTTCTTCTGATGCAGAGATCGCATGATCCCTCCGGCGATCTTTTGTTTACTCGACAAACGTCGAACAATTCTTTTTTGCGATACAAAGTTTTTTTTCTTCGATCTATCCGACCCTCAGCCGGAGCTCCCGAAGCCGTAGCCGTGGGAGAAGGGGCAGCAGAAGTCCGTCCCAGACGTCCGAGTACATCCCCTTGTCCAGTACCCCCGGCAAGGCTTGGGGCAAGGGTGGCCGAGGGAGGGGGAAGGCGGACAGAGGCCGAGGGAGGGGGAGAGGGAGAGGGAGAGGAAGGGACGAGGACAACGAAGGTAGATCCCACGGTCCTGCTCGCAGAGGCAAAAAAGGGAACAGAGGCAGAGGGAGGTAAGGAAAGAAGAAAACATGTCAGTTTTAAGGAGGAAAGGTTTTGCTTTTACCTAACTTAAGACTACTTCTGTTGCCTTACAACAGCTCTTTAGCTTGATATTGTAATGCTTAATAGTTGTGAAAATAGTAATATATTTGTATATAAGTGAATTGCTCAGATGACCCTGTAGTCGATCCCAGCGTTGCTACTGGGTTATTTTTGTACATTCATTGGGTTCCTGGAAAATGGTGTTTTAAGTAAATGTGAATATTACGATTATGGAATGCTGATATTTCGCCCTAGAAATGAGAAAAGTCACGACAAATATGTTAGGATGATTGAATGCTGGTACTTCCACACTAGAAATGAGAAATGCCGATACATCACCCTAGAAATGAGAAAAGTCATAACATAAATGTTAGGATTATGGATTGCCGATACATCACACTAGAAATGAGAAAAGTCTCGTAACAAATGTTAGGATAATGGAATGCTGATATTTCACACTAGAAATGAGAAAAGTCGTAACATGCATGTTTAGGATGATGGAATGCCGATACTTCCAACACTAGGAAATGAGAAGAGTCGTAAACTAACATGAATGTAAATGATTATGGACAGCGAGAAAAGTCGTACCTGGCATGAAGTTTAGGATTGCGGAATGTTGGATAACACACCACACTAGAAATGAGATAATATATCTTGAAATTATATTAACTATATTTTAACTATATATTAACTATGATTATGGAGCCGTTGTACCACTTAACGGTCCCTTTTTCTCATCGCAAAGGGGTAAGGCGGGCGTGGTCGTCGAGTTCAACGACCCCCAGGTGTCGGCCAAGATGGAGAAGAGGGCGGCCCGCTTCCAGGACATGCTGAAGGAGGACGAGGAGGTCCCCGCCAAGAAACAGCGGATAGGGAAGCTGTCCGTCCAGATCAATAGCACGGTGGGTCTAATTGGCGACTAGGGTTCACCCGGACCAATTTCCGCGTATGTGGCTCCGGGTTTTTGACACCGAGGGGGGGGGGATGTATTGGCATGCCGGGTCTCAAATGTTTGAGCTTCTTCTTGGCAGACAAAAAAATAGCAGAGAATCTTCTGTTTCTGAGGTCCCTCTACTATACACCCCCGATCAGTTGGAGGAATTGACCAGGTTGTCCTCCGTTATAATGTTTTTTTTTAAATTTGCATGAACTCGTTGTTTCCCCCTGTACACCTCATAAAGAAAAGGGTTCTAAAATGGGATCGTCTTCGATTAATGGCATTTCACGTATATAGCCCGGCCAATCGTGAAAGATGCCAGGGTGCCCGGCAGAATGGGGGGTACGCTGGTAGAAGCGTCGGCGACCTTGACAGGGAGTCGTCACGCTGGTGTCCGTTTGCAACCGTTGCGCATTTCCACGTTTCCTTTTGTTTTTGTTTGCAGAACAATGACAACAACGAATTTGAATGGTCCTTGGAGCCTGTGCTGGGAACTTGCCAGGACGTATTTAAGCAGTACCTGAGGTTAACGACAGTGAGTGCAAATTATCTCTCTCTCGTTTTCTCTCGCGACCGTATTGCCCGCTCGTTGATCCTGGCTGAAACTCTCTTCGGGAGACTATCAAATTATTGCATGATACGCTTTAAAAGTAAAGAAGAAGAGGGGGGGGGGAAAAAACCCATCGGTCGATTAAGAACAGGAAGGGGAAAATGAATGTTAAAAGTCTTTCGTGTCTCTGCCAGTGAAATGCTTTTAGATATAACCAACAACAACACGGCAGTAAAGCGGTAATTCCGTTTCGACCTCGCGACCGGATCACCGGGATCACCCTCTCCTTTCGTCTCTCCCCCCCCCCCCAGGCTCCCAATGCGAACGAGGTTCGCCCGCTCGAGGTCCTGCAGGGATCCCTCGACGCCGTGAAGAGGATCTGGCTGGAGAAGAAGAACTACCGTTACGTGTGCAACCAGTTGAAGTCGATCCGCCAGGACCTAACCGTGAGTGGGTAACGACCTCCTTCGAATCGGCGTTTCCGGAGTTGATCGTTTTTGTTTTGTAATTTTCCGTCGAAAAGGGGCGAGAAATGAAAGCCCCCGTGACTAACTCATCGATGGGGTGGGATGGGGCCGGGGGGGGGGTGGTCAGTTGGATTCAAAAAGTGAGGTGAGAATGTATCTTTAACCTTTTGTTGGTCATTGATCGGTAATGGATCGGACTTGTCCGGACAGATCCGGAGAATGTCGGTACTCAAGGGCGGTCAATAGCGGTTGAAACACTGGAAAGTGCTTTTTATTTATTTACCAGTTCTCCTCGATTTTATTTTGATATATATACGATTTTTTTTTTTTAAGAGCGACGCTGAAAACATTGAAGGTTTCGTTAGCTAGTCCTCGTCCTTCCTTTCACAGGTGCAAAGAGTTCGGAACGGCTTTACCGTGAAGGTCTACGAGACCCACGCAAGGATAGCTCTGGAGAAAGTAAGTATGTCGTCCGTGCTCTTTTAGGTCTGCGACGGGTTTTTAAAAACCCGCGTCGTTAGAAACGTTCAGTATAGAGGAAATCCCGGTGAAACAAAATTCCTCGACAGAGAGACGACGTCATCATCATCTACGCCAGGGGGGGGGGTGTCCCAACCCTCATGCGAGCCTCCTGAGGGGGCCACTTTGCAATATTCGTCCACACGTATGGAGATGCGTAATCGTTTATGCTGGACCGTGATATGTATTTATTTATTCACGTAGATATAAACCAACAACGCGGTTCCTCTCGTAGGCCCGATCTTGTCAAGGACCCTAGTTTCTATTTCAGTTTTATTCCAGCCAAAATTTACTTGAATTTGTCCGGGGTCTCGTCCGGGTCTTTGTCAACAGCTGACGGACCTCTGTGTTTCGTCATTTAGCTGGGCTTGTCCTTGTCGGCCAGCTGTATCAGGCGACTAGTCTGCCCTCGGGCGACAGAGTCGCCATATATTTTTCCTTCGCATTTCCCCATCAAGTAGCCACTGTACCTAAAAAATCCACGAAAACTGCGTTTCTATTTGTGACGAAGAGTGCAACATTGACCGATAACAAGCAGCTGTCGGGCGTTCGGCCGCTTTTCGATATAATTTTAAGCGTTGTGCAAAAGCTGCACGAGGAGGGAGAAGTAACGTGAAGGTGTGCTTGCGTGAACCACGCCGCGTACCACCGAGAAAGTACCACCCTGTTCGTGGTATGCCTACCACGGGTTGGGAAACCCCGGCAGTAGATTATTAGCTCTCTTTTTTTATTTCAAACCGAGGCTTAAACTCGAGGTGTTAACTCGTGCGCTTCGTTCGGAAGGTTATATCTCACGTTTGATTTCTTTTGACTGTTTCGAACAGGGCGACAGAGAAGAGTTCAACCAGTGCCAGACCCAACTGAAGTCTTTATACGCAGAGAACATTCCAGGAAATGTCAACGAGTTTACAGCCTATAGAATTTTGTATTACATCTTAACCGACAGCTCTATAGGTAAGCAGAAGAAGGAAAAAAAAACCCACCCTACTGTGTTTAGCTTTTCGTGACCGACAAAAAATTGGTTTTACTACTTAACCAACAGCTCTATGTGTGTGAGCAATACACGCGATACAATATAGGTAAGCAAATAAAACTGGTAGTTTTCTTAACTGACAGCTCTATTTGTAAATAAATAAACAGTTAGTTTTTCCTTTATCTTACCAGACACAGCTCTTTGATTTTGTTGTTGTTTCTGAGGTTTTTTTTTTTTTTCACTGTGATAATTCACCTACTTTCGAGATATTAATAATAAATTTATAAACAGGTGTTTCTACAGACAAGAATAATTAAATTAAGCTGGATAGAAAACCTGCGTATGACCTTTGTGATAAAATCTGAGCAGATGGCGTCACGGACGTCTATCCGTTCCTTTCAACATCTTAGTTTGTTTTGTAGTGATATTCTCGTATCCAAAGTTCCAAAGAGTGATACGTGCATCTTCTTGGCATAATTTCATTAACCTTTGGCATTCTTATTCGTTCATTTGGAAAAAATGGGCTTCTTGTAAAAACCACAGCTACTCAGCTCATTCCTCGTAGCTTCTCCGTGAGATTTTACTTTCGGTGACCACGCATGGTCTTAAGCTGTTTGTCGACCGTTGACCTTAAAAACATGCCAGTTATATACCAAGCTCTTCACCTAAGTTGGGTCAGTGATTGCTCATCGTTTCAGACAATGTTTCTCGACCTCATTCTCTTTTTCCGTTCGTAGATATAACGACCTCTCTGTCGAAGCTGTCGCCGACCGTCAAGAACAACCCCATGGTCCGCCATGCCCTCGCTCTCCGGACGGCCGTAGTTTTATCCGATTACCATAAATTTTTTCTCTTATATAGGGCAGCCCCCAAGATGTCCCCGTACCTGATGGACATGTTCGTGGAACGCCAGCGGAAGGACGCCGTGAAGGCGATCGTGAAAGCGTACGTGTTACCCCTTTTTCTTCCTTTGGGGCGCGCGGCGTCCTACTTTTTGGCTGGCTTTGCCATGTTTTGCCATCATTGCCTCCTGTTTTGTGTATTATCCCTACTCGCCGGATACTGTAAGGTGAGTCTAGATGCATTCATAGCCCCCATAACTTGGGAGTTTACTATCTTTCGCGATCAGTTTTGAAAATATTCTCGAGCGGGCCCCATCAGTATATAATTTAAAACGAGACGACCGACGGATTTATGAATCAGGTAAGGGTCCACTATTTCAAAACCTACAAGTTAAAGTCCGCTTTTGAAGGGTCCGTAAGTATATAATCCTTACCCTCTGGATGGAGACTTACATCTAGGTGAGTCCGTTGCGAGGGGGGGGGAGAATATCTGCATCCGTTTTTTGTTGTTTTTTTTTCGATTTAAGTTGTTTATTTTCGCCCTTCCTTTCGGACGTCTAACTCTCTCACGTTTTCCCCCTATACCGCCTCAGATACAGACCGAGCGTACCCGTAGCCTTCATTCAGAACGAACTAGCATTTGAGAGTTCTGACGATTGCATTAAATTCCTGGCCGAGTTAGGGGCGGCCTTCACCGACGACAAATCTAAAGTCAACTGCGTACAGAGTCAAAGGGTCTCGCAGGCGTAAACAAAAAAAAGCTCCTACTGCTGCTGCTTACGCAATGTCCGTGCAACTTTTGCCACCTCTTAACCTTCCCCTCCTCGGTCCTAACGTCTTGCCAATTCTGAGTCGAACATGCGAGAGGGTGAGTGAGAAATCGGTGTATGAAAATTGCGAGAGAGGGGGGGTCTGCGAGAGGCGGTGAAGGGGTTTCCCTCCTCCTCTACTGTGTGCGAGACCTGGATGAGGGCCAGTAAGTTGCCAGTGGGGACTACGACTCGTAACAGGAGTAACGCCCGTATTCGGGAGGGAGAAAAAGCCGTCTTGGACGTCTCTTGGACCTAATTGGTGAAGAGTCGACATTTGGAGGATTTCGACCAGAGAGAGATGGCAATGTGAACAATCTGCCCTACTTTACGGCCGAATATCCACTGGGCCATGTTTTAGAAGATGCGTAATTATTTCCACTGGACAATGTTTAAGAAGATGCGTAATCGTTTACGCTGGACCATGATTTGAAGATGCATGTGAATATTTCCACTGGACCACGCTTAGAAGATGTGTAAATATCTACACTGGACCATGATTAGAAGATGTGTAAATATCTACACTTGACCATGATTAGAAGATGTGTAAATATTTCCACGGGACAATGTTTAGAAGATAAATAATTATTTCAACTGGACCATGCTTTAGACGAGAGTAAATATTTTTGCTGGACCATGTTTAGAAGATACATAATTATTTCAACTGGACCAGGTTTAAGACGAGAGTAAATATTTTTGCTGGACCATGTTTAGAAGATGTTGCTTACCAATATGTGGGAGAAAGATGTGATGATAGTAAGAGGTAGGAAGAGTTTTAAATTCCATAAAGTTGACCAGCCTTATAAAGAAAGCCTCACATCGATATGTCCCGTAGGAAGCAGTGGGTTCTGTTCAATTATCGGCGTATCAAATGACAAGAGAGGAGTCGCCGGTGAAGATCAAACTTTCGTAAAGCGTTATTACCTCTTGAGAATATCCAGAATCCAGTCTTACTTATAAATGGTAGGAGTCATTCCTGTAAATGATCATAATGCCCATTGCCAAGTCATGCAGGCTTTTGAACTTTTGAATAATTCTACTCTGCATTGGTCAGGCCATCCATATAGTCATCATGCCAAGGTATTCAACAAGGAGAGTAACTCCTCGCCCCCTCCCCATTATCGATCGATGGACGTAACCGGAAGCACGCCCAGCTGGAGCTCGCCTGGTTATCCTGCTATGAAGATGTATACACAGCCTGCAGCCGTAACGAATCACATGCAGGTTTGGTGTGTTTGGCGTAGTTGACCCGTCTGTAGGGGGGAATTGGACTCGCGTTGGAGGTCTCTAGAATTCCCGTCGGAAACTTTAACTTCACAAGACAAAGCAGGCTAATGGACGATGCGAGTGATGACCACGGAAGATGAGCGGAAGGACCGTCTCGCATTCTCAGATAGTTGTTAAATGTTTGATCGAACGTAGGCCTCTGTGAAGGATGCAAGCTCGTTTCTTACCTACGACGCAGACCAGAAGACTGGCGGGAGTCTCTGAGAAGGGTAATTGAGACGTGGCGATGTCAAGAAGTTCCCCCCCGTCCCCCAAAGTTAGAAAAATTAAATCAACAATTACAGATTACAGCTACATCAAAAACAGGGAAACCTGGCTACATCCAATGATGTTATGATGCTTCGCCACTCGGTGCGACTTTACAGGGAGTACGAGGGAGGAAAGAACAATTCAACCCTTTCGTATAATTGTAACGATGTTCACCCGTCTCCTCCCGTCTCTGGAACGGCAGAGCCTCTGAATGGAGAGATTTTGTCTGGTGGAGTGTCTTTGGATATCCGGTTTGTTTTTTTCACTCTCACTATGCAAGACGTTACGATGGGGGAGGGATGCTAAATTTGGTTGAAAAGTTGATAAAACGTCATTAAAATCTCTCGTCCCTTGAAAGATACATTTCATTTTGAAATCTAATCTGAATGCAAGAAGCGAAGAATGGGATGCAGACAGATTGATTTTCAAAAATTGGTGGCAAAAATAACATGCATGGAATTGCGAAGTGGGGGGAGGAGGGAAGCAGTGTGGCCGTGAGCTTCCAGTCAGATGCTGCATTAATATGGTGGCTGATAGACCCAGAGAGAAGTAGTGGTTGTCGTCGTCGTCACGTGGCCATTGTGTGACAAGAACTGTAAAGCAGCTGATGTTGCTACCATGGTGTAGGCGATTACTCCGCTCGTCACCCACCATGAAGGCGGGCACGACAGCCATATTTTTCATTGGTTTTTCCGTTGGCAATTATAGTAACGTGATTATCCTGAGGCCATCACGTCCACAATTTGTTTCCTTTGCACCATCCTTTTACGAACTTGTTTCTCTCTGTGAGTCCTCCTCGTCAGCATGTGGTGCGTATTTTGTCAAGCCTGGTACCAGCTACCAACACCCCATTCTGTAACACCATGCCCTTTTGAGATGTTAACAGAGTGAGCAACCATGACATTTCCAAAACAATCCGAAACAATCGTGCAACCATGTGGCCCGTCTCCCAGCCAAATAGACGTGAGCCTTCCTGTCCAGAGATGTTAACCCTTGTTACCATCAGATGCAGCAGTTCTGGTTCTGGATACCATATCAGTCTGTGGTGACAAGCTACCACCAGCCTTTGAAGTCCTTGAATATCTTGTGGCCTGCCCTGTGGCTCAGTTGACATTTGTTATTGCTCCAGTGCTTCCAAATACACACCCCACTGTCAAGAGATGTTGTGGACGGCAGTCCTAGATGTACTACTATCCCAGAGTGTGTTATTGACCAGGTCCTGAAATGTCAGCTGTGCATTATGATGGCAGTGCTTGAAGTTAAATGTATGTTTGAAGGTATGTTCATTATGTAGATATAAGCCAACCACAAGTTTTAGGATGCCAGCCACCAGTTCTCAGATGCCAGCCACCAGTCTTAGGATGCCAGCCACCACTTCTCAGATGCCAGCCACCAGTTCTCAGATGCCAGCCACCACTTCTCAGATGCCAGCCACCAGTCCTCAGATGTCATTATCAACCACTAGATGGATGTTCCGAGTCCTTGCAGACCCATCCTCCACCAGTATTCCTCAGAATGGTGCCATTGACCAAAAAAAAAGCTCATCAATTATACCATTCCTGAGATACCACCATCCGTTATCAGAGAAGTATTATATCTATATATAGTATATCTGTGAAAGTCCAATATAGATGAAAGTGTTGCCTATTATCAACTCCAGTGTTGCATTCAGATGTCTGCTGCTGAAGTATTTTAGCTGTACTCGCTGACCCCAGAGATGCCGGTTCCTCCCTGTTCCAGTCAACTCCGTGGCTTAAATATTTTAAAGTATTTCAGTATTACTCATTGTCCTGTTTACAGCCATCATTACTACACCAGTTCATTCACAGTTATGTGCAGTCCCTTCGGAAAGACGCCAGTGGGTCCCGTCAGGACCGTCGGTAGACTTCTGGTTTGGAAGGAAGTCGTCTGCCGTTAAGGATAATGGAAGGTGTTCTTGCTATAATATCCTATCCAAGCTGCACAGTGTCTTCTGCTGCCCGTATCTCGTGCATCTATCTGTTCAGCCGTTTGGTCCCGGCCATTTCCAGCGGGGTGCCGTCAGCAACCGTGTAGGATGGCGATGTCAGACGGCCAGCATCCTTACTTAACCGGGGCGATCTCGCTAGAAGGTTCTTTCATCGCCGTGGTCAACATCCCCAGGGTCGATCGTCGGTGACGAGCTATTAGAGTCGGATCGGTCCACTCTCCCGTAAGTCGGGACGAGGAAATTAATTATGGTATCTGTCAGTTTGGAGATGCCTGTGATAATGTGCAGGGCCAAGAGAGTCCCTTACTTAACCAGGGCGATCTCGCTAGAAGGTTCTTTCATCATCGTGGTCAACATCCCCAGGGACGATCGTCTGTGACGAGCTATTAGAGTCGGATCGGTCCACTCTCCCGTAAGTCGGGACGAGGAAATTAATTATGGTATCTGTCAGTTTGGAGATGCCTGTGATAATGTGCAGGGCCAAGAGAGTCCCTTACTTAACCAGGGCGATCTCGCTAGAAGGTTCTTTCATCATCGTGGTCAACATCCCCAGGGACGATCGTCTGTGACGAGCTATTAGAGTCGGATCGGTCCACTCTCCCGTAAGTCGGGACGAGGAAATTAATTAGGATATCTTGTCAGTTTGGAGATGCCTGTGATAATGTGCAAGGCCAAGAGAGTCTGTCTCGACCCACGACTCTCCATCTTTGTACATTCTGGTAAAGGCGTAAATAAATGATAGTCGGCTATGTACGTTCGCATCTTGGTGGGTGGGCGGGGGGGTCAGTAGTGTAATTTTGGAGATTTGAGGCATTAACGATACCTCCGCTCATTACTGATCTGTTGGTTGGTTGCTGTAAGGTCAACTGAACGACGGCTTCACTAGCCTTCGCTGCAGTCGTCTGTACCCGTGCGATGCAAATTGCGTTGTGGGATCGGTGGCCAAGGGGGGAGGGTCTTCTGCTTTTGAAAATTGTATGAACTCGCGTGAACCTTTGGGAGTCCCTTGTGAAATCATAGCTGGTCTCTATTGCTGAATCAGGTAGGCCTATTCGTGTGGCTAGTCGGGTTACCCACAGTTGGTTTGGTTCTAAGGATAGGCGGTGGGCTCTCCCATCTTCGCTTGGCTGGCGTCGTGGTGCGTGGTCTGTGTGTGAAGCTATAAATGAGGGAGGGGAGAATAGGTATAGCGGGCAGAGCTCACTGTCAGTTGATGGGTCAGAATCACTTCTACACGCGTGGTTTACAAAAGTAGCAATGGTCATTGACCGTGATTGTGTGGCAGTGATGCGATCTAAGAATGGGTCTGGTGTGAGGATGTCCCCTTTCAGCACCGTAGGTACGAGTAAGGATCTGCTTGTCCCCTGTGCTATATTTAATGGTAGGTATCGTAACTAGCTGTTAGTTACAGAGGAGGGGGTACACTACTGGACTAATAATAAGTAAAAGGCCAATTTTTTTTGGTTTTGGGGGGGGGGGAGGTACTCTTAACATGAATCAAAATGATACCGTCGCTCAGGGATTGTTATGCAGAACACAAATTTGCTAAACAAATTTTGAATATTACTTCACGCTCCGGAGGCGTATAGGAGATGTTCAGGGAGGGCAAACCACCCTGCTTCCTTCCAAAGCTTTCCATCCTCGGTGGTCTGCTACTTCTTCCACTCCCCTGTAGTGACCACCGACAAACATTCATTATTTTCTCTGGGTTAAAAATAACAATGATACTCAGTTGATAATAGTGACTGGCTTGTGGGATTTGATGTTGGCAGTGGTGGTTCACCTGAAGAACCGGTTGTCGCTCAGATGTAAAACCGAAGATGTTGAAATTACCTACCCTGGAAGGAGTCCTTTGTGTGGGGTAAGGGATGGGTGTAGGGTTAGCAGGTAGCTGATTTTATCGGACTTTGGAAGGGAGGATGTCATTTGAGTCATTCTTGGAAGTATTTAATAACTCGGTGAATGTGGTTGTTTAATGTGTGTCTTACATTTAGTACATTCGTAGACGTTGAACCCTGACGTAGTATTTGTATAAATCTATTTAAATATCATGTACAGTCCAGTAACTATTCTTGAAAGAAAAAAATAACGGTGTGCATTACCAAAGATTAGCGTGTGCATTTCAAAATAAAATGTTATAAAAGTTAACATTGAAGTAAAATTACAACTGAAAATCAGCCGTCTTTTGTTTTTCTCTCGCGTACATTTGTTCTAAACTCTTGATGCGTTATGACTGAGAGGGAAATCCTTGAACAACAGTGGGGGAAACCGTCCAGGTACGGTTATGGGGTGGTTTCGATCAGGGAGGGGTTACGTTAGGGGATAACTGCATGAACCTACAAAGGGCAGTAGGCCAGGATCGATCTGGGGCGTTAATTAGAGGATACTTTGATGAGATGAACATAATATAGATTGGATTTAACCGTCAGCAGCTGCTGACAGGCCCCCCAATTTTTTTGAAAATTTTGCCCCGTTTTGTGTCGAGTCGCCTCTGCAGTCTATGAGTGCATGCATACACTCCAAAATTGACTAGATTGGCAGAATAGTTGAACACATTGGTAATTGGTTCTAAAAACATGCGCACAACTGGGGTTTTTTCAAATATAATTTTCGACATGTCAGTCCCAATTGTTCTATGTTCAAACACTGATATAATTCCCTAGCCTTGTACATGTAGCCTATACATTTTTTCAATATAACGACCACAATTTCTCAATAAACCTTTCAGGAATAAAAAAAAATCAATAAATACATATTAAATGATACATAAAACGTGCTTCAAAAACTTGATTTTCGGGCATAAAAACAGAAAATTTCTTGGAGCTAGGAGGGGGAACCCCCTTCCAAGGCCTTCCCTTGCCACAACTTGGGGGGAAGGTTTAGGGCATCAAACTGCTGACCGGGCCCTTTTCCTTAAATCCGCCTCTGGTTGAGTGAGGTGGGTTTCAATCTACCATGAGTGGGCGTCATTTAGGGGTTTCTGTCATGAACATAAAGGACAACTGAACTTAGAAGATGCCAGTGCAGTGTGGTAGGCTATGTTCGACCCGAGAGGTGTTATAATAGTGGATGCTATAGTGCATACTGTAAAGAGCATATGGAGAGCCATCCCGTTGTTAACGGGTGCACTTCACCTGGAGGGATGCTCCTATGGTGCACATAGTGGGCAATTAGTGGAAGAGGAATATGCTACCCGGCAGTGATGGGGTGTTCCCCACCTGGGTGGTGTTAATAATTAGCCTGGGACGGACGTACCTCGTTTGTAAGGATTTAGCCCGGCCCGTCAATAGCTCCCGGAAACTCATTACTGATCCTTGATGGACGATTGCTGGGTCTTTTATTTACGGACGGTTAATTCACGGCCGAGATATTTGTATTCTGCGCTGTGTCAGGGGGTTTGTTCCCCCTTCTTTCCGCCATCATTCGGGTCGACGACCTCTTTCCAGTATATGACACGTGCGTATTGCAATGACATCTCCGTCCTGCGGTACGTGATGGACAAGTTGGGGGAAAGTTCCTCAAGTTAAATAGGTCAATTTGAAATGGCTTGTTTAGCACTGTTGACTTTTTTTGAGGGATAAGGGCCTTGGGCCTCAGTGAGCTACCGCCGAGGGGCAACGAGCCCAAAAAAATTGAGAACCACTGCTAGTAAATAATATCTCCTTCGCAGTGGTAAGTTCTTAGAAGGTAAGAACAAACAATAGTTAGTTAGTTGCACCCTCTCTCTAATGCAGCCCCATAAGAGAAGTAAATAAGAATTTTATTTCTATGGTGCAGTCTTGAATTTATAAAGGACTCAGATGGCGATCTGCAAGATTTGAGCCAGATTCACGTTTTCTCTCAGCCGATGATAAGAGTTAATTGAGACGGGTTACTTCCAAGTTTAATTAACATCGGTCAGTAACTTAGCTTTTTCACGAAAATCGGTAGCTTGCTTAGGCCCATACACGAAAACTGAACCGAAGAGTTTCGCAAAAGTACTCCCAATGCCGTTACTATGTTAAGTCATCGTTTACTTTCGGACGCTTGTGAAGCCCGAGTTACCACTGTTTTAAGTTAATTCTGTATATTTCTGAATGATTTTCATAACATTCTGTATCGTCCTTTTTGGGGGTTTAGGGAACATACTTTAGTACTGAATTTATCAGAAGGAACTTTAATCATATTCTGCTTTTTAGGGTTTAATTAGGCCAAATTAGTGGTGGGGTTATGATTAATGTAATAGTTTTTCTAGGGTTAAGGTTAATACTAATTTAATGCTGACTTTATCCGTACGATGCTTCATAGTATTCTGAAACCTACATTAGTTTTAGTCATAATCCAGTTATAACTAGTGCATGACCCTACATGTGCATTTTTATACAAAACTATGAAACATCCCCAACGTATGTTGTTATTTTCTTTAAACTTTTTAAAACTTCTTTAAATATTTTTAGATACTTTTCCAATTTGAAGAACAGGACTGTTCACGTTAAGCATGTATGTTGCTCCTGTCACGATTGTTACCTCTAACTTGAAACTTCAGCTGTTTGTATGGAATGATTAATATTTTGACTTGTCAATAATGGGGAGAGGAACTATTCTGTTATCTGTGCAGGATATAGACTGAATCTAGTTTTAATAATACTGCTCATTACAGCCCTCACGGTTTTCTTTTGTTTCTGCAGGGAAATGATGGCAGCAGCAAACTGCTCGAGTATTGAAGGAAGAGCTCATCTTCAGTCATGTGTAGTAAGTTGGAGACGTATACTGGCAACTTCTTTAGATGCCTCGCAAGTCTTGAAAATCTTCAAACTGATCGATCTGTTACTCCCGTCGACGGATCTATCCGTGAAGACCGAAGATCAAGGGAGGCTGCTTCAAGAATTATATCCCGGAGGCAGAACAGACAGCGACTGGAAAGTCATCCAGGGAGAATTCGCAAAGTCTCACTATGTGCAGCTCGCAGAATTCCTTGTCGATCAACTCAGTCTGGACTGGTTTGGAAAGTTTGGCAGGGAGAAAGAGGCAGGACAGGCTTTTGATAAAATATACTTGAATGCCCCACCAGAAGATGCAGTTATGATCCTGTGTTCATCTATATTTAGAAGCAGGTTAATCAAAGTCATATGTTTCATATATTTTGTTTACTTTTATATTATTATTTTTATTATTGTTATTATTTTATTTTGGTATTGTTACCTTATATTGTTATTTTTTATTCTGTGTTTTTGTTTCTTTCTTTTTTCTTCATTTCTTATTCATTGCACTCACTCTAACATTTGCGTTACGTCTGTATGTGTTACAATCTATACGTCGTGTTTGCATGTTAACAAATGTTGTTTTTGTACCTTCAAATTGCTTTTCGAAGTTGTTTTAAGAACATGCAGGAGGGATTATGGGTTTGAGAACTAAGTGTCAGTCTGCATATCCTTGGAAACAATGAACAACAAACTTTGGAGTGTACTTTGTAGAAACATCAAGAATTGGGGGAAGGGCCAGGTGGGGTTGTCAATCCTTGGAAACAAAACAGTTGATCAACCAAGCTTGGAGTGCTTTGTAGAAAAAACGAAATAATTGGGTGGGGGTTACCAACTTACCCACCTCTCTTTTGTAATCGGTGAATGTGAATGAAATTTATGTTAAATTGGAAGGCATTGTACTGTATATCTTGAATATGTTGATATGTTGAATCCAATGGCTCAAGTAACAACTATGGTCTGTCAGGTATCTGTCACTTTCATTGCACCCAACAAGGAAGGTACCATGTTTACGAACGCTGCTCGCTTGTTTGGTAATTGTGCGAAGTGTCGTGTTAGGCATAAATGGCAGATATAGTCAAGATAGTCCCCAATGAAAACGCGTTGTACAAATCATGCGACGCGTCACTTCTCCATGACCGACGGTATAGTATCGCGCAACTCTTTTTAACATGGACTTGCATGGGAGATTGCAGGGTTAGCATACAGGCAAGACATTGGAGGCATCAACACTATTTATATCACTAGCACTACGACCATTTTTCGTTTATTTTCGTAAGTAGAATGTCGGATGTGCTTAGGAAGAGCCTGCCAGCCGATGACTCAAAACCGACAAACATCCATCACGACCACAACACTGGATCTAAGTTTAGTGGGCAAGCTGTAAAGATTAAGGTCAAACTGTAAACGAAAAATTAGAAAAGATGTATAACTTCTAATATTTCAATTTGCAGTCCTAGCTTCAAGAGGACCAAATGTCTTTGCCTTCTGGAAGAATTCTTCAAGCTTCACAAACTAGCTGACCTGCTTTGGGGTCAGTGCGTGGACCATGACCGGGGTGAGAGTCGAAGGTTCGGGCAGAAGACGGGTGACTTAAGGACCCAAGCTCTGTGGGATCAACTCATCGGCCTTCTAGCAAGCTTGCCCGATAAAATGGCAAACACATTGAAAACAGACAACTGGTGAGTCGATAGTGGGGGGGTTTGCAAGTCATGATGTGATAATGCCTAGTCAGCCATTATGGTGATCTAAACACAGAGTTAACTTACAGTTATTAGGAGTGTTAGACTTCCACTTTGTATTCGAATATAGCCACATCATCCACAAAAGTTCTTTGTCATTCATTGTATATATACTGCAATCAGCAGCAAGATATCCTACTGTAAACATTTTGGTGTTGCTCAGAACAGCTGCGGGTACAGTGGTGATGAACAGGCTGCTCTCGTCTCACTCGGTCTTTGAGAAATTGGTCGGCATCGGGGTACAGCTCACGTCCGTCGGATGGGGACGTTAAACGGTCCCGGGAGCAGGATGGGGGTGGATGGTTATGTGCCTGCATTGCCATCTGCTGGACATTGGTTGAAAAGAGAAGGCTTTTAAAGCCAGTGTTCATCCAAAATTCACAACATTGGATGGACGTGATTTTCTTTTCAGCCTACGAGGCATCCTAACCCTTACTATAGTAAACTAAGCTACGACACGATGTTCTCAAACACCATCTCTGTCAAATTTCAAGTCATAAAACTGTTATAAACACATGCCAATAACTGACAGTGTCCAGTTTATACTGCAGAGAAAGCAGATAATAAACACACTCCTCCAACAACAACAAAAAACCTGGCCTATTGTGACTAGTTTGGCTTTTCTTCTAGCTCATCGGGGACAAATGGTGTTTTACTTTTACTCCTTGCATTGAATTTTTGGCGTAAAACTTGCATTATACAGACAAAATGCATTACTGGATCTCGCATGACGATTATTTTACTTCTGCATTTTTGTTTCAATCCTACAGGAATGTATTCCTGCCAAGGCAATACTTTGAAATAATCGCTCGGGATATTTTGAAGACCTTGCAGCTGGTTCATCAGAATCTTGTAGGTAAATATAATATTTCCGGTTATGCTTCATCTAAAGTTGCTTTGCAGAACGAAAGATCCACACAGGTTCTCTTTCATCAGAATCTTGGAGGTAAATGTGTTTTCCGATTTATGTTTCTTCTAAAGTTGCTCTGCAGAACGAAAGATCCACACAGGTTCTAGTTCATCATCCGAATCTTGGAGGTTAATATATTTTCCGATTATGCTTCTTCTAAGTCGCTCTTCAGAAAGAAGGATCAACACAGTCGTGCTCATCGGATTAAACTCAAACAGTTTAATTTTATACTAGCTTAGTAAGGGTTAGGAAGGCTCATCTGCTCTTAAAGGAACCGTATCCGTGTTGATCATGGGTGGACACTGGCTTTTAACAAGCCTTCACATTTCGACCAAAATTTCGACCATTTCGACAAATATATATATATATATAGTTATATAGATATACATATAGTTTTATAACTTTTGTGATATAAAGATTTGTCATGAGATTTTTTACCTTTCTGCAGACTCCAAAGATTGCTGCTTGGCCTTTGTCAGCCAATTAATTGGAAAGATTTGCCTGTGCGGCTATTCAGGTGAGTCGTAAGCAGTTAAACCTTGAAGGGAACAGCGTAAGGAAATTACAAAAGTACAATAATATAGTGTATGTAGATACTAGCCTATCCCCTAACATGTACTCATGTACTTTCCCTCCAAAATTGCTCTAGGCAGCCCCCTCCATTTTCAGAGTTTCGACTGCGGTCCGTGTCCTGCGTCCGTAACTCGGGGAAAATCATGGGATAAGAACATTTCAGTCTATGATCACTCGGACTTCCGGCGTCCATTGTCGTGTTTTACCGATGCCGCCCGGTGCTCGCAAAGTCCGCCAAGTGGGTTTTAAGGAAACCCCTCCTGAGTTAGAACTTGAGTTTTATAAACCAAACTGCGGCAGCAAAATGCCACGACAAGTGCCGAACAGACCGGCTTCAGGTCCTATTTCTATTGGAAATACAAGACCTTAGAGATCATCGGGCTAGTGTAGTGCCACGTGATGTGTAGAGCAGAGACTCTGTAGGAGGACGTTGCACCACCATTAACCGGTGCAGGGCCGTCCTTGACACCGCATAGATAACTGCACGTGATCTCAGCCAAGTGGCAGATTTTTTTTATCCAATTACTAACAGAGAACTGACCTTTAAGTTCAGGTCTGCGTCGACTATCATTTGCTGTCCGTAATTCTTCGTCTACTTGTAGCTGACGTAGACTTACGGACAGCAATGAACATCATGTCAGTGGTCAGATATGTGAGAAGTCGGTTGCGCAGACGTCGTAATTCCTAAACCATCTTATTAACCCAAGCAGGTTGAAACCTCTCCTAGGGTTAAACGTCGATATATTTTGCATTCACAGGAATCATCTTTGACAGCCTGCTACCTCATTTACTGAAGTCGTCTTCCGACGACTTCGTATGGAGGCGCATCTCCGTCCGTATCATCGTCGGCGCTCCGGAGAGAAGCCTGGAGGTCATCTTGGACTGTTTGTTGAAGAGGGTACCGTGGTATGGTTGTGTTTATATCATTCCTTGGTTATGCAGGATGTAGATGGAGGTGATGTGTGATGGGGTAGGATGGTGTTGATGGTAGCAGTTGAGAATGGTGTTGATGGGCGAGGGGGTAGGATGGTGATGATGTTTAAGAGATGTGAATGGTGGCAACGGGCTTAGGCATAGAGCGAGGTTTCGGAATTCCTTTCTGTGTTTTTTTATTTTTTTCCCGCTCACGAGAGCTTAATGATACTTGGTAGCTACAATTATGGTAGACTGGGTTGAAGAAACCTAAATCCAGTCCGTTGAAGAAATCGGTGGGTTGAGAGATGATCATACATTTGTTTGGATTGTGGATCAACTGAGCTGCTGTTACGGCTCAACGAAGCTGCTGTATGAGGTATGAGTGGATTTTATTTAGCATCGCAATCACACCTCTGAAAGTTTGCTGATATTGAACGTAACCCTTGACCAAACGAAAACACGTCTGTGGATCATTTACCTTACATTGGTTACATGCCCTGCCTCGGTAACCTCTGAACAACTATTTGTATTATAAACCTGTAATTATAGTGTAATATTAACAACAATTAGCTCAGCCTCATGGGAACGAAATATGTCCCCCGAATCGTCTGCCCGTATACCGCTCACGACAGTGTAGTGTAATTAATGTTCTTGTAATGTTCCTGTATTACACTCTATGCCTTCCACGGGGTCTCGGAATAACGTTCTGCGACATCGACAGCCCCGAACGATGATGGGCCACCGGACGCCGCAGCAGTCCGCGGGAATCGGACGAGCTCGCTCGACTTTCCTCATCTAGACTCTTTCTTTCTCTGGTCGGACAGGTTCGGCCACATGTCCAAACTCCTCGGCGATGCGGTGCTGGACGACCGGAGGGTGAGACACCTGCTGACGAACAAGTTCCTCCTCTTGCGACACTCGGAGGACGAGCTGGTCCTGCAGAACGCGATCGGCTACCTGGCGGACTCTCCGGGGCGGGCGTGCCTTCTTCCCAAGGTACCCCTTGGGGTTCATCGTACACAGCGACGGGCCCTCTTTGCGGAAATTGGCGGTTGATGAGATCGCGATGGGATGACGGTCAAAGGTCGCATTCTCACAGTGCCACGTCGCTACGCATTCCTAAATCGCATTCCAGACTTCGCTTTTAAAAAGTTAATTTTTAACGAGGTCGCACATCGCGATTGCTCCGATGCCTCAGTTGCTAAAGTGTCACACGCGGTTATTCAAGGGACTTGAAGGGATCTCTTGTTTTGTGATTTCGAAGAGATTTTGTCAACTTTATTAAACTAAAGGTATAGGGCAGTTTATTCGTTATTCGCTACCGACAGAGTATTATAAGGTCCACAGAGTATTATAAGGTCCACAGAGTATTATTAGGTATATGTGGGTAGCGTTGACATTGGGACATGTTTGGGACCTGTTTGTTCACTTATTTAGAATATGAAGGAACTGAATACTGTAGCTCAATGAAACATTCTATTTGAAAATATGTATTAAATAACAGTATCCACTAGAGCCCCTCTTACATGTATATGGATGGTAAAGACTCGTTGGCTTTGTGGCATATATACATATATATATATATATATATACGTAAAGGGTACGTCCAGGTTCCTTAAAACTCATTGAAACCTGTACCAATGTGTAGAGAAAAATAAAATATCCCGTTCTACATCAA
>JAODAG010347257.1:0-10280 GCA_027574785.1 Orphnurgus asper
GGTTTCTTTACTTGGGTGGTTGCGTTCCTTTCTTAAAATGTTCCTTTTTCTCCGTGTTTTTTGTTTGTTTATACTAGTTCAATAACCGGTTTGTTGAAATCACAAAATGGACGACTGCACTGCAGATATTTTATTATCCAATCCACCACTGAAGTACTAAGGTGATAATGACAACGTAGATTTCTTCTTTCACCCTTTTCCTGAAATTCCCACAGGCAATGGAGTTGTCAAAAAGATATTTACTCAGTTAATTAAAGTCAAGGCCGATTTTGATTAAAAAAAAATGTTAAAATTTGATAGAGCTTTCTTCGGAAAAAAAGATGCCAATTATAAACGCAGCACAATTGTTTCAATTATGACAGGTGAGAAAACTACCTAAAAACACACAAGACTTTTTCATCAGAGTCGCTGTTGTTTTTCATTAATCCGTCGAAACACACATTTTTGGGGTTTTTTAAAAAAGCAAATTCGCAGACACGAATTGCACGACGAGAGGGACATTCGAGTTGTTGATAATCTTCTTTGGTATGCTCATCCAACAACCGCGTCCTCGATTTACGTCTGTTCGTCAGAAATCTGTGGACGGGAAGAGAAGAAATGTTATAGTCATCATTTTTTTTCTCTTCTGTTCTGCCTTTTCCTTTGGACCAAAAAAAAACAAACTTTGTCCAACCTGCCCTGCAATGTGCCAAATCATCCCCAAAAAAAAAGCAGTATCGCAAACACAAAAAAAAAAGATTCCCAGTTCAATTTGTTCCCCCACTCCAGCTTTATTTCACAGAGCGGTTATCAAATTGAAATTTTACGTCACGACATCCTGGGACGATCCTTGTAATATTAGGTACAGCCGTCGTCACTGTCAAAATGTATCCGTTTATGGGGAAGAATAAAGTCTCGTTTTCATAGCAACATATCCCTTCTTTAAAATACGGATATATATATATATATATATATATATACCAATATTAAGTGAAATTATTCCATTACAAATACATGACCTCGTCTTGCCTTCTCAGATCACGTCCATTCCTTTGTTTCTTCTTTCAATATCAATAATTTTTCTTTCTTTTTTTTTCTTTTTTTTTCTTTTTTTATTTGGGTGTGACGTGAGAGGAATAATTGATCACACTAGACTTTCGACACTGTCATTGGCTTTTATGTAAATGAAAGCAAATAAACGATTTTAAATTCAGCGAACACGATATAGATTCACGTGTTGCCCATAGGCCACTGTTTATAGCGCTGTCGCATTTCCCTCGCAACGCGATAGATTATACAGCGATAAAAATGTTTTCCAAAAAAAAATATGAAAAATGGAAATAGGCGATCGACATTGTAGTGAATAAAAAAATAAATATCTATTTTCCATCAGCCTAAATATCAATTCACAGCTGACTAAAGCATGATACTGTAATATTAAAAGTAGTTATGAGGGAACTGATACACCGAACCTAGGCAGCAGAGCAAACACCGTACAAGTACGGAGACTTATCGTGCGTGAGTCGTTGCGTACGCGTTTACATAATGACGCGTATTATACACGCCGCGCCCCCTCGGTCGTTTTGCGAGCCAGGAGTCATGGCGCGCGCGTAGTATACGGTGCAGGTTGGACGTAGGGCACTACACTGGATTAATGGCTCCCGGTTGTGTCCTCCGACAGAACCGTGAGCTACACGTTACGTGGCACTACACTCGGCAAAATTACCTCTAGTAACCATACTGGTAGTCTACTACACGCGTTCATGTTAACAGGGCGCCGATGCACAGCGCAAGGCATGGCTGTACTAAATTTACATAAAGGTTCCATTAGAGATTCGTTCTGCAGGAGTATAATATAACCCACATGGTTGGGGAAAAATAATAATTCCACTAGGGAAACAATTCGATCCTTTAATTGCCACCACACTGTAAAAATAATTCTAATATCAGATCATATTATATACAGCAGCGGACAATGTATTACGTTACTGAAACAAAGGACCAAGAAAGTTCCATAATTCTAGGATCATCCGGCGTTGATTAAAACTCGACTCCTTTCTTGTTTAATTTAACAGTAATATATATAGGCCTATATATATATAAATATATTTTGCGCCTTAATCGGCAAATAATTATTAATCATAACCCCCGTGAAATTTATACACTTTCCTGAAGAAAGCTAACTCAAGTGATTAGGTGATACACATGAAAGGAAATATCTTAAACTATTACTTTGTTTACCTTGAAGGCTGTGCATATTAAATAGCAGCCTGTAGGATATCATATCCATACAGGAATTACGTGAAACTTTTGCATGGGGGTTGGTTCAGTACTCTTAAAACGCAAGTCATGCTCACGACTGTGTTCTATGGTGACCGTCGGTGTCAGGTGACTTGTCAGGTGACTGACTTCTGCAACAAGTGAATCCGTATCCCGTGAGTTATGTGTCAGGTGACTCTCTTATTCAATAAAGATGGAATGCGAAACGGGTCCATTTGTCATCCCTTTATGCAATGTCAATTCTTGTCAGGGAACCAATCCTTCTACCAACCCCCTGTGCATAGGGTAGCCTTATACTCGTGACGAACCAACTACTGCTCCATAAAATGTAATCATTTATAAACCGATCAGCTCTACTGGCAACGGGCAGCGCAAAAAACATCAACTCATGACAAGCACTTAATTAACGTTTATTCACTGAATAACAACTACTGGTGGATTCAGGACGGAATAACTACTGGTGGATTCAGGACTGAATAACTTACTGGGTGGTTAATACTGTCAACTTTTTCCCGTAAACGGTCATGAAATTATAAACATTAATTTTGTCAAAATTCTCGCAGAGTTGGCTCTTTTCAGTTTTCCGAATATGTTAAGACCAACAGAAGCCGGATTAAAGAGCTGTGAGAGTATTACAAAATAAAAACCCCAACGATTCTAAAAACCACCCGGGGTGAAAACCTCCGCATTTCCTGAAATGTCATCCACAATCATCCCATGTCAGCCAGGCTGGTTTTAGCCAAAGGAAATGGTAGCTTCTCCTAGATAGTTTATAACAACAACAACAAAAAATATCCAAAAGGAGGTTGTACAGTTTAAAATTACGGCAAATTTGCGACCACAGCTCTGTGACATATGTTCATTATCTGTACTACACCGAAAATCATCCGTAAAACCAAACTACATCTAGTTTGATTTTTAAAATCGGTACCGTAACTAGTATGCAGTTTGGTTTGAGAAATGCCAAGTTTGCTCTCTTTTTTTGGGGGGGGGGGTAAATCTAACCGAAAATAGGGGGCACGGAGGGAAATGTTTCATTCCGTAGTCAACACCTTTTATAGAATGTGTCAGTGTTTAAACCCGGACCCCCGAATCCTTGGTGTCGGGCCGTGAACTTACACGGATCTCAATTCATTTGGAAAAATCAGCTCAGCCCCGACGCGTCATTAAATTAAAACTGATGGTTTTCGTTGTTTGCACAGGCCTGTATGCCATCCTAGTTATGACGAGCATCGATTAAGCGTGAAAAGTAGCTTTTAGCGTTCACACCAGGGCACGCTTCTGGGTACTAGTCATCAATACTCCTTCGGCATCAATTACTTGGAGGAGCGTCAATAACTCGACCATGTTACACAACGACACAGTTGGTGAAACCTGTTATGCCGTTCATCCAAGGAAGCCATTTTCCCCCCACCTCTCAGCTCTCTCTTCCAGTAATCCACCTTTCGTCGAGGTTTATTCAAGGAGTAAATTCCTACAAGTGTCAGTGTCTGAACGCGTTGCTGGATGAGGATTAGGCCTATATAGTGACCCTCGAGCCATCTAAGGAAGAAGGGGATGAGGGGTGGGGGGAGGGTTGAAACCGGGTCCCCCACCGGCCCACTGCTGAACAGTCTCATAATCGACGGTAACTGCTCCAGGGCCCACGTGATGACCTTGAACTTGATGACGACTTTCATTACGGTGAAAATAACATAACATAACAGCTGTGATATCACATTGAGCGTTTAACGTTTTCGGTAAACAGATTCCGTCATCAGCCCAGCCTAGCCTAGCCCATCATAGCCTAGCCTAGCCTAGCTCAGCATAGCCTAGCCTAGCCTAGCCTAGCCCATCATAGCCTAGCCTAGCCTAGCGCAACCTATCCCAGCCTAGCCAAGCCTAGGCCAGCCTAGCCTAGTTACTTCTTTGTACTGTGTGAGTGTGAAGTAGACATTCGCGCACGAGGTACCGTACTATCGCCCACTCGATAGACGTTAGGCTACACGTATTCGTCGTACTCGAGCTGTACAGCAACCCTCAAGTTCAAAAGTATATACGTCTATGAAGTAATATCGTGCCTCCCTGCCCCGCCCCCGCGAAAGAACTTACTGAATAACTACAAGGGTGGTTAAACTGTCAATTTTCCCGTAAACGTCATGACATTAATGAACATTTGTCACATTTAATTTTCCGAATATGTTAAAACCAACATGAGCGGCGGATAAAGAGCTGTGAGAGTATGACAACAAAAAAACCTCCGCATTTACTGAAATGTCATTCACAATAACTGCCAGGCTGGTTTTAGCCAAAGGAAGTTTAGTTCAAATTGGTCTCACTTCTTCCCCTTTGAGTCTTGCAATACTGGGTTGTCAATTCTTGAAATTTGCCAGAATTTAATGATTACAGAATAGGACATGGTTCTAAACCTTCCTGTCAGGGACGTATTAAACGTGTTGGGAGGTACAGTGCCCTATGCAAACCCCCCCCCAACCCAATTAACTATTTTGCTGCCCCCAATTGTACTGCTTTAATTAATTGATCAATGTAAACGAGCGTTAACTTTTTTCGTGCTACCATAAAAGACCACTCCCAATTACACCCAGTGGTCAGAAAAGCTTAGCAAGGGACCAGGGATCCGAAATGATAGACAAAAATTTTGGCATGTCACAAGTTCTCCATTCCTCGATACCAACTTGGTATGAATTGAAAACCTCGGAGAAAATTCTTGAAGTTTTCACCATTTTGGATCGACGTAATTAATTATATTCTTTGGTTCTTTGGGTGGTATCCATCTTAACTGAGATCAAATAAAATATGAATATACGTTGTTCTTCAACTTTTGTTTACTTGGGTCCTTCAGCGCTCCAGGAGGCATCTGAATATTTCAAAGCTCAACAGGAAATGCGAGAACTGAAGGAGGCCAAGGAAAAGGAGAATAACAGCAAGAAACCAACTGGCTTCAAATTTATTAAGGTACGTATCACCTGACAAACCTTACTTATTAAGGTACTTATCACCATGACAACCTTATTTATTATGGTACACATCCCCTTGACAACCTTATTTATTAAGGAACATGTCACCATGGCTACTTTATTTATTAAGGTACTTATCACCATGACAACCTTATTTATTATGGTACACATCCCCTTGACAACCTTATTTATTAAGGTACATGTCACCATGACTACTTTATTTATTAAGGTACTTATCACCATGACAACCTTATTTATTGTGGTATCCATCACTATGACAACCTTTTTTTATTAAGGTACACATCACCTTGACAACTTTATTTATAATGGTACTTTTCACCATTACTATAAAGTTAATTATCGGAAAACTGGGAATAACAGTCCCTACGTAGTGTATTATTCCTACTGTACTGTTCCATAAATACTGATGGGTGAATGTCTATATATGTGCATCCTTTATATTTATTTTCATTGATAAAATCTTCAATCGTATGCATTAATAAGTTTGATGGCAATGGAACCACTATAAATGTTTTCAATTTCTGGTTTGGATATCGTGCTCTGTTTGTATCTGGTTTGCTGGAACGTTTGTCCAGTCACATGAAGTGATCTCCTCACATTAGTCTTAAAAGGCTGTCCAAAAGAGCTAAAAACATCCGGGTAAGCAGTGCAGTGCTCGACACTGAACCAGTCAAGACGCGTCTGTCGCGACTCTTACCCACATCGTTTGAATAAAACCTCTACTGCCAAAGTGCCCGAGGAACCAGAAGGAAGGGGGTGGTCAATCGTAGCTAATGAACCTTTACCGCAGAGCTGCACTCCACAGCTCACGAGGGAGTTATCCCGGCCAGCCCCGGTTCACGTGTGCGTGTGTAGCCTCGGTAGCGCGGGCCATCGATGTTTACGATTGGGCCGTAGTTTTCCAATCCAATGGCCACGCACGTCTACCGTAGTCTGTTGATGACGTTGTGACCGCCACGGCACATTCACCCGTCGGAGGGCTACAAAAGTCGGGGGGGGGAAAATTTGTTTTTTCAACGTCAAGGTCAACGTGAAGCAATCGAGACATGTTTGTTAGAGGGTCGCTCGAATAAATTGTTTCCCGCCAAAATGCCTGAGAGCCCAGAAGGGGGTTAATGGCCGTTTTCTTTTAGGCAATGTACCTTCTTACAAACATAGCCATACTCGTCAGCCGGTACTTATGGGTTGTCCCATGTTTCCCCATCTTCCAGACTAACAAACCAGTGGGCAACGTCCAGATGCCCGTCTTTGATATGTCGTCCTGTCCAGCCTGCGATTGCAAATCCAGCATGGAACACCCGTGTAAATCGGACGAATGCATCAACAGACTCCTGATGGTGGAGTGCCACCCGCAGGTGAGAGAGCCCTCCCTATTCAATTTTCCGGCTTTGACGAGGTTAAGACGCCAGGTGTTTTAACATCGGCTTGACACTCCCGCTCTGATGACAAATCTTGGATGAGAGCAAATCGACGTGTGAAAGAAGGAAACAACTGCAGAATGATAAAGACCGTCTGCTTTTACCGATGTGTGAAACATCCAGAGCTACATTGGACTGTGGTGTCGAGAAGCTTTCTGTCGTTGGGCGTACAATTTCGTTTAGGAAGAAGTACCGTGTGGGCGGGTGCAATACATGGAATTCGGGTGGGAGGAGGTAAAAAATAAAACGGCACACCTCCTAGTTAGTTGGTCAGTGCACGCGTTAAACGAATGGAAACTGCCGGTTTTAACATTTACAAACTTGGCCTAAGAGAAGCGTATCGATAAACGTTGTCTGTTATTGGGTTACGATGCCAAAGGCTCTGTGATCTATGATAGCGAATGTGTGTGTGGGTATATATATATATATATGTATATATATTACATGAGGGCGGGGCCTAACGAACACACTATCCCAACTGGACCGGTAGTGTCAACAACCTTTCTGTCATTGGGTGTACAATTTCATTTAGAAGGAAGTACTGGGTGGGGCGGGTGCATTCATGGAATTCAGTAATTTAACAATGTGCTTTGTACTTGTAAACGATAATTGTTGGTGTTGCTGTTATTATTCATACTCATCAGGTATGTCCTGCAGGGGACAAATGTGAAAACCAGAGGTTTCAGAAGAGGCTGTATGCGCCGGCCGCCCCCACGAAGACCAAGGGCCGAGGGTGGGGCCTCTTCAGCACAGCAGAAATCAAGAAGGTAAGAAGGAGTAACCCTGATGCTTGCAACCCCCATCCAAAACCACCTCTCTCAAACACACACGCTCATATTGTCTGAAGGTCTGAGAAGAGGGAATGTTTAAATATGGTTACCCTTACGTATGTTATCCTAATTAAAAAATTTCTTATTCATTTTCCAGAAATAGTAAAAGTCATCAGCTACTTGGGGATATTTTTAGTCCTTTTTTATTGTTATCAATGGGCTCAGATAGAAGTTTTGTTAGTACAGTTTTTAGTTTTGTTGATACTTGTTAATACAGTTTTAACTGATTTTTCAATGTTACCATCGCTTTCCTTGATGACAGTGCCAAAGTTTCTCTTGTAGTCCGGATTGGGGGAAGGGAGGAGAGATGGGGGGGTGAAGTCAGGATTGGGGGGGGGTAAGGTGGTTATGTCAGTTCTGGGCCAATGCCATTGTTGGCACAGAAGTTAGGAGGCAAAATTAAGGAAGGATAAACAAAATTTTAAAAGGTTGACAGTACGGAGTTTAATTTAGTTCGTACTTGCAAACTATGTCACAGTTCAATGTTTGGCATAGCGTAGGGTCTATGGTTTTTAGGTTTATTTCTTGGTTGGTAGTGGGTGGGGGGGGTGAGTAGTTGATTAAACCAACAATTTAGTCTTTTAACTGATTCGGAAATGAAATTAGGAAGTAGCCAACAGAAATCGAAAATAATTACCAAAATTTCTTTCAAAAAGTAGATAATTGTGATTTATTTTGGAGAAAAAGATCTTTTCCCCCCATATCAATTCAACAATAATTCTAACCTCGTCAAGAAGTTCTTTCATATTTTTTTATTTTTAATCATCTGAAAGATTTGGGGAGGGGGGGGTCATGCGCCTTGTGGCTCTTTGGTTTGGCCTGTTGTGGCCGAACCATGTAGTAGTGACGTGCCCCATATAGCGTTTGTATGGGTGTGTGTGTGGACGTTTTCCAACCAGCATATGTATCCGACTATTGTCTGTGGCTCTTCTCCGATGTACAGTGTGTGTGAGGGTGTGTGAGGGTGTGTGTGTGTAGCTCCTTGTACTTGTTACGATAACGATACGGGTTTGTGTGTTAAATGTTTGTTATGGATGGATTACACAAGTTTCAACTTTGTATTAGATGTTTGAGAAATGTTGATAAAATATATATATATAAGTTAAGATATATTGCAATAATTTGAATAAAAGAGGTTGTTTTTTTTTCCGATTAGTTTGAGTGATAAATGTGGTTGTGGGTATAATCAAATGTTTTATATATGATTAATGACCACCGAACTTTCCATCGACGACAAACAAAAAGGGGGACTTCGTCAACGAATACGTCGGGGAACTCGTGGACGAAGGGGAGTGCAGGAGGCGGATCGTGGAGGCCCACGAGAACAACATCACCGACTTCTACTTCCTGACCATCGACAAGGAGAGGATCATCGACGCCGGCCCGAAGGGAAACCTCTCGCGGTTCATGAACCACTCCTGCCAGCCGAACTGCGAGACCCAAAAGTGGACCGTGAACGGCGACACCCGCGTCGGCCTGTTTGCCCTCCGAGACGTCCCTGCAGGTCAGCTGCTTGAATGGTTTTGTGAGGAGGGGGTAGGGGGATGGTTTGAATCTCCTTTTTGCTATATGTTTTATTTACAAAGGAACGATTGATTCCTTGCAACCTCCTTCTTTCAATTTGTCCTCTCGCGTTTTGCTTGACTTGATTGCTACTCTTCATCCCCCTCTAACAGCTAAGATCATCGCCGGTGATCATCGAGGCGTAAAGTGGTAATTTAAGGATTGTTACAGCGACTAAAGCCAGTCTGCAGTTCCTCTATCTAGGGGATATGTGAATGTTATAACGACCTAAAACACCAGTTTTATCGAAGCATATACCATGACCGTTAAAATATAAATGTAAAAGGAAAATATGACATATCACATAATGGGTGTTGTAACAGTTGATGCTATTTTGAGATGATTTAGGATATAAAAAAATACCCATTCATTTTGGGGAGAATGTTACCAAACGATAACAAGATTAAATAAATGTCTGCAGATTGTAATGAAGATTCAACCAGTACAACCTTCAACTTCGGGTTCAAACCATTTCCCTTGGGGTTGTAATGTGTGCCGGGGTAGGCAGGGGGAAGCCAGGGGATTAGGATCTTGGCCACCATTGCTCGTATTTAGTGATTGCAATAAGTCTTCTTCCAATGAGTTGAAGTCATTGATCCAATAAAATGTTCCAACATGACATAAAACAAAACCCAAAGAGTTTTAAAGTTCTTGTTCAGCTACCCAGTCGGCGTACGAAATTGAAAAAAAAAAACGTTCGACTGTTCCATTCATTGGCGCAGTTCGGCGTCTTTCTATTGCTTGTTTTTATCTATCTCGCTTAGTAAAACACAACTAGCTTTATAACGTCTAGTCTCTCGCCCAAAGACCAGAATTTTCCCCCCTCTTATTCGGCGACCCTTCTTCTTTCAATGAACTTTATTTCACTCGTTTACAAATGCATTTTTTGATAAGAAATAAAATTATTTTACACATTTATAAATGCAAATTAAGGTAATTCCCTTTGAAGGATTACTGCATTGTAAAAATCTACGTTCTAAGTTTCTTACCAGAATGAACCTCTGTAAAACTGCATATTGTTTCTTAATCTCATTGGGTTTTCTTAATCTAATTGGGTTTTCTTAATCTAATTGGGTTTTCTTAATCTAATTGGGTTTTCTTAATCGGGTTTTCTTATTCTAATTGGGTTTTCTTATTCTAATTGGGTTTTCTTATTCTAATTGGGTTTTCTTAATCTAATTGGGTTTTCTTAATCTAATTGGGTTTTCTTAATCTAATTGGGTTTTCTTAAT
>JAODAG010347257.1:10380-20391 GCA_027574785.1 Orphnurgus asper
CTAATTGGGTTTTCTTAATCTAATTGGGTTTTCTTAATCTAATTGGGTTTTCTTAATCTAATTGGGTTTTCTTAATCTAATTTGGTTTTCTTAATCTAATTGGGTTTTCTTAATCTAATTGGGTTTTCTCAATCTAATTGGGTTTTCTCAATCTAATTGGGTTTTCTCAATCTAATTGGGTTTTCTCAATCTAATTGGGTTTTCTTAATCTAATTGGGTTTTCTTAATCTAATTGGGTTTTCTTAATCTAATTGGGTTTTCTTAATCCTACTTTTTGTTGCCATCTTCAAGCCCCCTAGCCATGGATTTTTTTTTTATAAACCATTAAAATTGTTCCATAACTTATTTTTTTTGTTACCCGTTAGATGATCTTTGGGCTAATTTTTTTAAAGTTTTTCTGCAAAAACTTTCAGCCAAATTCAGTATATCAATAAGTTTGGTCCTTGGAAAGGTGTTTGATAGACATTTGTGCCATAACCCGAACCCCCTGGGCCCTAAAAGATACGCGAGATTAGACTTTGACCCTTTCCTTACTCTGCCTTTTTTGTCTGGTGATTTTCATTTCGTCTTCATTTCTCAGTTCACTTCGTTTGACACGTTTTCTACATTTCCCATGTTCTTGTTTCAGGGTCTGAACTCAACTTTAACTACAACCTGGAGAGTTTGGGGAACGAGAAAAAGGAGTGCCGCTGCGGCGCCCCCAACTGCAGCGGTTTCATCGGAGTACGACCAAAGGTGACGTGTAACCCCCCCGCTTGGCTACTGTTCTTTCTCATATCTGTTAACATTTAGGTGTAATGCCCCCAGTGGTGTAATGGAGGGGTACCCTTAAGGATTAGACATTTATGTTCTAAACTAAACATATTCCAAGTTGGACAGTGTCGTCAGTATACAATGCCTGAAGACGGGTGGTTCTACGCGGATGTCCCCATTTGAAGGTATAACGTGTCGTGAGAAATTGTTTCGAATGGCAGATGGAGCTGCGACATCTAACCGGTTAACTGAGCGAAAGGGTCTCCAACCTGTTTCCTCCTTCGGATGTCCGAAGGGTATCAACTTCCATATTACGTGGACCATCCATTTCGGCATTGCAACAGTAACATTTAAAGGACATCCAATCCGTTTGGGTAATCACAAGACTGAAACTAGAAGCTCAATTTTTAGTTTACTACAAAAGTTGCCGTTAAGTGTAGCGTAAATAAAACAAAATTAAACCTAGTAACAGCAAATTAAAATAAGTGACAGCAGCCACGCGCGACCAACTGCCCAAAAAAATTGGGGTAAGCAGCGCAGTGGTCGAGGTCCATGTGATCCAGTCGAGGCATATTTTGTTACTGCTCACGCCAGACAGCTCAGAACAGATAGGTGTTGTTTATTGGGGCTAAGGTTTAATGCCACGGTGCCTGCTCTGAAACCTCTCTCATCCACACCCCAGTCCGTAACACCCAAAAATTGGGTCCGAACCCACCCCAGTAATAAATTTCGGTGGAGGCTCGGATAAAACAAAGAACGCTCAGAGGCTGCAGGCTGTATTCTTCCGTTTTTGTGACTTTCTCAGAACTTTTAACCTTATTTACGGTTCCTGAGCTATGCCAAGCAGGTTGGTTGGGGTTTCCTTGGTTCTTAAAATTGGTCATAAATAAGCATCACGGTTCCAAGGATTTGATTTTTCACATCCCTAAACTCACTGACAGACTGCTGCTGCCGAAGCTCAGGAAGAGAAATCCAAGAAGGCCAAGGAGAGGAAGAAGAAGAGGAAGAGGAAACAGGCCCCCGACCTCCGGCAGCTTCACGAGGACGAGTGCTTCCGCTGCGGACACGGCGGCGAGCTCATCATGTGCGATCGGAAAACCTGCCCGAAGTCGTACCATCTCATGTGCCTGAAACTCGAAAAGAAACCTTACGGTGAGAGTAACCCTCACGTTACATGATGGTTGTTAATAGTAATCTGGGGGGGAACAATGTGGGCTGAAAGCAGACCTGTCTCACCCACAACAACTTGATGATTGATAGGGGGACAATGAGGACATAAAGCAGACCTGTCTCACCCCAAACAACTTGATGATTGATAGGGAACAATGAGGGCATAAAGCAGACCTGTCTCACCCAAAACAACTTGATGATTGATAGGGGGACAATGAGTGAATAAAGCAGGCCAGTCTCACCCAAAACAACTTGATGATAGATAGGGGTCAATGAGGCATAAAGCAGACCTGTCTCCCCCAAAACAACTTGAGGATTGATAGGGGAATAATGAGAGCATAAAGCAGACCTGTCTCACCCAAAACAACTTGATGATTGATAGGGGAACAATGAGGGAATAAAGCAGACCTGTCTCACCCAAAACAACTTGATGATTGATAGGGGAACAATGAGAGCATAAAGCAGACCTGTCTCACCCAAAACAACTTGATGATTGATAGGGGAACAATGAGGGAATAAAGCAGACCAGTCTCACCCAAAACAACTTGATGATAGATAGGGGGTCAATGAGGGCATAAAGCAGACCTGTCTCACCCAAAACAACTTGATGATTGATAGGGGAACAATGAGTGAATAAAGCAGGCCAGTCTCACCCAAAACAACTTGATGATAGATAGGAGGTCAAAGTCAACCTCCCTCCCAACAAAGAGGCCATAGTCCAAATTTCATATTTGAGATATGTCGTAAGGTCCTCCATTTCATCCTCCTCGTTCAGGTAAATGGGACTGCCCGTGGCACCACTGTGACGAGTGCGGCAAGGCCTCCGCGGCCTTCTGCTCCGAATGCCCAAACTCGTACTGCAAGACCCACGACGGGGAAAAATTTGAAAAAATTCTGGATAAATCGTACTGCAAGGAACACAACCTAGGCCAGATAAGGAGAGAGGAGGAACTCCGGCAGTTGGCGGCGGAGGCAGAGATCATCCAGGCGGCTATAGGGGCAGCCAATCGGGAGACTGGGAGCGAAGAGGACGCCCACGAAGAGGGAGCCGGCGCGGCGACCGACCCCCCGGAGGCGGCCGCGGCGGCGGAGTCCGGCAAACCTATGAGGAAACGGAAACAGTCCGTGAAGGCGCGGGAGGAGATGGAGGCGGAGGCCCCGAATAAGAAGAAGCAGAGGAAACCTTCCTCAGCAGCAGCGAAGACGAGGGGAAAGGAAGCCGCCAAGGGGGGGTCACGGAAGAGCGACCAGACCGGGAAACGGGGGAGTGACCAGACCGCCGTCGGAAAAGCGGGGAAGAAGAAAGGAACGCAGTCGAGGGAGAGCAGCGCCGCGACGAGACCACCGGAGGAGGAGGGGAAGGTGAACGATACAGCAGCGATGAAAGAGGAAGACGCCGCCATCGTAGCCAACGGGGGGGACGTGGACAAGATGGACATATCGGGGGGAGACGGCGATGGAGACTTGGTAATTGATGAGACGGGGGGAGGCAAGAAGGGGAGTGAAAGAGTGGCAGACGAGGAGGGGGAGGGAACCAAGGGCAAGGGGCCGCCGCCGGGTAAAGGAAGTCCAAAGCACAAGAGGAAGAAGAAGACGAAAGGGGGAAAGAAGCACAGCAAACACGGCAAGAGGAAGACATAACAATATTCGCCAACGTGGGAAAAATCAATTTTTGGCTATGAATGACGACGGTTGGCTCTTCGTCGTAGTTTTGAACGTTTAGGATGTATAAAATAAGAGGCCATTTTCAATTATTAATTCGTATAACCCGTTTTTAAGAGAATGCGCGAGGCAAACGACTCTTTTGCGATAAGTTACCGTTTCAAACAGTCAGAGACCTCAAAAGTGAATCGTGATTTTTATTCTCCCCTTGTAAAGCTGCTCGCCCTTCAAGTCTGTTGTCGTTTAATGCAAAATTTTAGCATCGACTTCGACAGACTTTTGTTTGTGTGTGTTTTTTTAAGTTGAAAATATACATAAAGTACTTGATTTAATGAAAGATTTGATTAGCTGCTGTTCTGTTGTTTAAACCGATTAGCTAATTTATTTATTTTAAATTCTGTCATTGTCTGTACCTCTCCCGGGCAGAGAGATCCTCCTATCCGTGAAAAATCTTTCGCGAAGGAGTGATCGCGGAAACGGAAAGACGCATCTCTCAGTCCCGTTATTATTCGTGATTTAAGGCCATTGTGCGAGCAGTCGATGAAGATTTCCTGCTCAAGAACATCATTTTGATTTATTGTTTGTTCCTTGAGGAGGTGCGTAGAACATCTTATGATTTTCGCAGATGTTGTAATAAAATGTCTTAAACAGATCTTGACTTCACGAGGTCAGTGATCTTGACGGGTATTTTTATCATGTTTAACCCCCTTGTAGTGCTGTATATATCGTGTATGTAATCAGTAACATGCACGAGAAACCTAGATGCATAAGTACCTTTATACATATCTAGGAATGGGATAAAAAAATCGTGGAATTTTTTTTGGGGGGGTAGGGAAGGTGGGGTTCTTGCAGTGACTACATATTTTGGATACTTTTCTGTGTCCCAAGTTGAATTACTTTATTTAGGTCATTACCATACCTAACACACTCGTAGGGTCGTTAACCTTGTTAAATGTACAGGTGTGTTGATGTACCTCATTAAATACACCCCCTGACATTCATGTAGATGTGCCTAGGGTAATTAATCCTCCAGATACATGCGTTGCAACGTGTAATAAATCACACGCCAAGGGCCATTTAGGTATATGGTTACGTATGATACACGTATGCATGTATTGTTTTAATACATACCTATACTACCTGAGACGGTCCTGGGTTGAGTACCATTCTCACATGTTCCAACGCGTACATAATATACCAAAGTTCATGTACCTGTATAGATTGGTTAATGTACCTATAGAAACCAATATTACTTTAGACATTCCTGGGTTCTGTGTACCTTTCACACTTCAAGGGCACGTGTCTAATATGACAGGTTTGATGAACGTTCATAGTATCAGTACACACTTCCTACCCAATCACCCATACCTGCTACCAGACAGATCACAATCACCTAGTGTGCACCATGATTCGTGCACCTAGTACAACACACAAGTATCTTGTACCTGATATGTAGTACATTATGTACCTGATATATTCCCAGTCTTTATACTACATTCATACAAGGTCCCTTGTGGAGTAAAGATATCACACTGTAGACTTTCCCCCTTTATCAACCCCACCCTGATTACCATCATGAGTAAATTTAAAAAAAATTCTATTAACAGGTTAAAAATCAAATCTTGAATTTAACCTTGTAAACCTTGTAATTTAAAGACTTTTGTAACTTAGTAGTCTTTTTTTTTTTTGTAACTTAGTAGTCTTCTTCTTTTTTTTTTAGTCTTCCAATCACTAAAGTTTAATTGTCGACCATTCGGTTAAAAGAGTCTGTAAAACCTCTGTTGTATTATTTTTATCATCATCTATCTGTTGTTTCAATTTAATTTTTAATGTCATGATTTGTTACTTTCTTTGGTTACTGTGCCATTATGGTTCGAGGTTGTGGATAAAACAACGTAATTTAAATTAATTGTTGCCATCAGAAGCAGCAATCTGGCATTGAATTCAATAATCTTGTTTTTTTTGTGTTAGTTCCATGACACAGGTCAATGACTCGTTTGTGCCTCAGCTTTGTTCACCTTTGTTCTAATTGTATATATTATAATTATTAATTATAATTAATTTTTTGGATTTTGTCATTTTTAAATGTCTGTACAAATTGGTTCTTTCAATAAATAGTTTCTACATTGAACGCCCCCCCCTAGCATTCATATTTTTTTTTTATATCGTAATTACGAAAATCGTTTTTAATTACAAAAATATTTTCGTCAGTACAAAAAACTTTTGTGATTTTCATAATTTACGAAAGTGGTTTGGACGGACGATTTTTTTTCTCGTAGTTACAAATCTTTTGATAATTCCAAAAGGTTTTTGTTCGGACCAAAAAACGTCGTAATTAGGGGCCTACGAAAACTTCTCATAATAAGGAAAATATTTTCGTATTTACGGAAAAACTTCTCGTAATTACAAAAAGTTGAAAAATAGGCTCACGTGTGTCAACTGTTAGATAGAGACTCTAGTCACTGTTGTCCAAGAAGAGGCGATTCGAGTCGCTATGTTATCGTAAGGGGATCGAGTCACAGCATTTTGGGGTTTGGTAAGCTGAGCGCATCGAGAATGTTCAAGTCCGGTTTTCGTGTGTGTTTGTGCACATTTTTTTTTCTTCAAGGGAACTCACTGGAAGGTTCAAAAGCATTTGTTATGGCATCGAATGCCAAACTGACGAACTAGTGTGGTTGCCGTGTATGTATGAGGCACTTTGCTCGTATACACAAAATCTCAACCACAAGTCACTGACTAATGTCAGTGTATATTCGGTACAGTATATGGTTGCCCATATGGGCGTGAATCCTTTACCAAAAGTGTGGGGGGTATTTTTATCTAGATCTGTGGCCTTATGTGGGCTTTGCGCAATTATAGGCATAGGGGCCGCCTAGGGCCCATGGAAGCTACGCACATTTGAAGCTTTATATGCTCCATTAGGCCTTTTTATCATGTTTCTGATAGGCCAACATTCAGCCAGACAAATCCCAAACATTTTACCCCAAAATATATTACCAACAAATCTCCGTATAAACATCCACGATTTAGATTATAGCTAAGGCCAGATTATTGGGGGTGGTGTGTGGTGCTGAAATTCGAACTGGATGGATTTTTTTCCATCCTGAGTGTCGGCACCAGGGTATCGAAAATTATTATAAAGTGAGCTCGGTTTGAATGCACTAAAGTAGTTCAGAAAGCATGGAGAGCGCACTGGTTACAAGATCTCCGTTTATTGGTAAATATTTACATCAGCAGGTGATTGGTCAAGTATTCAATTAACATATATTAACCAATTTGAATAAACATATACAAAGTGTATTAGTAGGAGCAGTAGTAGTATAGTAGTGGTGGTGCTGATCCTGGTAACTTGGGAATCCAATGTTATTCGTAATTGGAGTAAAGCATAATACGAAATATCTTGCAGATACGGATATCGGAACCTCAAAAGCAGTTGCTGCATTCCGGTCTAACTTGAGTAGTGGAAATGTATAAGACACAAAATTCATGGTGCTATGTTAAAACTCCGGGAACACCATCTGTGTCCAAGTCGTAAACATTATTATTACAGTTAATTGAGTTGTAAACACAATTACTTGCACATAGCTATATCAATCTGTCCATAATTGATTGTCTAGCAAGAGATAATAAAAAAAAAATAATGGTGTAACACTTTCATTGACCGGGCCAGTGAGCAAGGACCAGCTGCCGGAATAATGATTTTCCTGTGTGTGAATCAATCGCCAATTTTGTGCGGTCAACACACGTTAAATTAATCTAACCATTCTTGCCGAGTGGCAACACGATACACTTATGATAGTCGCCACTGGCGGCCACACTACTATGCCGTTCATATGAAGACGGGTTTTCCTTCCGCTAATCCAATTACGGGGTTTATTCGATGCCAATCATCCGGCAATTTTAGAGTACATGACGCGATGCTGGATGATGATTCCATTTGAAATCATTTGAAGCATGGTCCGTCCCACCTGCCGGAAGGCTTCGAACACATATCCTTCGGGTCAAGAGGAAAAAGAGCCCGTGATCAATTCACCGTCAGGAGAACATGTGATGCAATAAACATTGTCAGCATTTTCAAGGACAATTTTTGCGAGTGATATTTCGTCCTTCACAAAGTACTCCATGACGATGCCTTTCTGGTTATCCTGGTCCCGCCAGAGCACAAGGAGAGTGTCGCTCCGGCTGCAACAGACGCTCTTTGGGTGGCAGACGTCTGCGAAGGAAGATGGAGGTCGAATAGGCGTGGTTCGCACTCTCCTGAGCTCGGATTTCGATTCCAGACCAGAGAGGCAGACCACATTCCCGTCGCAATCCTCGCACTCTGTATACGCTACGAAGAGGGCATCGCCCATCGCAGCGATGGAGAAAACTTCACCGGATATACCACAGGCATCCGACCCGAGGAAGGTTACGGTAATATTCTTACTGGACACAGAGAGGATGCCGACGTTGAATTCATCATTTACGAAGACTAATCGGTCGGGCGTGTGAGTCGTCGCGCAGAGGAAGCTGTCATCGGCGAAGGTATGCTCGTTGCTAAGGCTACCGTCGAGCTTAAAGTCCAGGAGAACATCCCGGAAGAGCATACTCCATCCACTGTCCTCCGATAAGGTGGTAATCCCGACGATGGAAGAGACGTTCCCGGCCTTGCAATGCTTGGAACTCAGTATACGCCGACGGTGCATAGGAGTCCCGTTGGAGTAGACCCACATCTTCACCTCCTCTTCGCCCTCTGTAGCTACCGACGTGAAGTCTCGAGTCACGTGTATCATCATCCTTTTGTAAGAAGACGAACCCTCCGATGCCGTTATAGCCAACAGCTCGACTTGGTCTAATCCTCCCGTCGATCCAGTCGACGCTGTACGGGAATGGCGGTGCTTCTGTTGGGGAGATGTAGACCTATTATTATTTTCCACTGCAGATGCAGATTGCTGTCGGCGACGCTGCTGAGATGCAGAAGCGGAGAACCTCTCGTTAGTAACTTTAACCCATTTTTGAATCGTGATATAGCGGTTAGTAGGCTTTGTAATGGAAGGGGTCTGTGGTGGTAGGGGGTTATTAACGAGAGGCGTGTTGCTAGCAACTGAGGAAAGTTGCAAGTCACCGTGTATGGTACCTTCTTTGATAATGACACGTTCACTGTAATCTTCCAGAGTTATTTTATTTATAGTCATCGCGTCATGGTTGACACTAGTACCATCCGTTGTAGTCTCCGTGGCAGTAATGTTACTAATGGCTCCCGAGGGATCCAACGACTTCCTGATGACGTCATGGGTATATTCCCTCGTGAACTGGGAGCCCAGCTCGTGGGCGTCTGTCGGGAGAACCCTCCTCGGGGGCTCGTCAGATATCGTCGCAGGCCGACGATCGATACTAGACCTCAACCAATATTTCAGTTCCGCTACATCGTCTGCCTTGTGGACGTATAGGTCGAGTTTCTCTACCGTCTCTTCATATTTCAGTTGGACGTCTCTCAAGAGTTCCCTCTTGCGCGACTCGACGGCAACCGTAAATTGTTCTATCAGGTCGGAAGCTACTCGACCCACGCTCCTGTCGATTTCCTCCTTCTTCGCTTCCATCGACCCCCGTGCGTGCTCCTCCTCCTCTTCCACGATCTCTTTCCTCTTCGCCACCAGAGCGACGAGTCGTTCGATCATCTCGTCTGCGGCACCCACGGCCAAAGTCACCAACTGCGGTAGCCGCACCAACATCTCCTGGGTGACGAAAGCCCGGGGGAACTCCTCCGCCTTTAGACCGGCCGTCGGCTTTGCCCGACACAGGGCGCACGCCGGCAAGAAGCCCGTGTCGCTCTGCCGCTCTTGGTCCCGTAAACATTCGAGGCAGAAGACGTGGCCGCAGGACAGGAGCTTGGGTTGTCTGAAGTCCAGGAGACAAATCGAACATTTGAGCAGCTCTTCGATGTCAGCCACAGATTGAGCTGGGCTGAGATGTTGGGCCATGTTTTTTTTTTTCAATTTTAACTGTTTTATAATTATATCCAATCGCCGTATAATACGTAGCCAGTGCGGGTATTATTAGACTTCTTGGATGAAAACTGAGATCTTGGACTTGTACCTGGATGATGAAAGAGATTGATAAAAAGCTGGATTATTGTAATGGACCCTCGTGGTATGTCATGGACTGCCTCTATTACAATGTCTGCAGCGTGCTCAGAATACAGCTGCAACTTGAATCGTCATATTACTCGTGACAAGAACATTCTCGCCACACTCACTCCAGTTTTGCAGCAGCTATTATACATAGGTTTCCAGTCTCACATCGTATATCAACTTTAAACTCAAGCTGCTGACTTACGTATAAAGTGCGGAATATGGTCTCGCTCCACATTTATCTCTGCAACAACTTAATCCAACACACGTATCATTCTCCCTTCGTTCATTCCAATATGAATTTTCTGATGACCCC
>JAODAG010347367.1:0-20378 GCA_027574785.1 Orphnurgus asper
CTACCCTGAGGTGAAGAAACCCCTATGAAACGGCCTTCTACCTATAAAATAGGCCTAACTTATCTGCTTGGTTTATATATTTTTTCAGTCTTGAGTACTATGATACAATATAGTACCGAGACAGAATAATAACTCTAATAATGCTGTCATTTTATAGCATATAGCAATGATATGCCAATGATTTTGGTTTGCGAAGAAAGACATTATTATCACCAGGGAGCTGCTCCCTGGTATCATTACAATGACTGAGAATCTGAGGTCCAATATTTGTAAGCATAACGACCTCTCGTTACATACTTTGTCGTAAGCCTCCTTCTCTGCGGGAACTTCGATCTCCGAACGACGTGTACCGAAAAAGAGGGCGCTATTCTAAGGAAGGGAAATTGTAGGTGTGAAACAAAACTGGGGCACTTGGACGCAACGACGAAAAACCAGTATAAAGCTAAAATATATTTTGTAATATTTTTGTATTATAAAATTACAAAGTTGTGCGAACAAATGAATAAGCCTGTCTATATTATTTTAATTACTTTTCAATTTCTTATTTATTTTGATTCGAATTAAGCGTGGATACTTCGCAAGTCGTTTAAACACCCACATTAATTAGACACCTGGCATCATTTCACGAAAATGGCCGCCAACCCTCTGAACGCGGAGTTCATCAGAAGCTGGGAAAAACATGGAAAAACAGAATTGTAAGTTGGTATTGAAATGAACTTCTGAGTGTCTTGTGTAGACGGGAAATCTTACCACTGGTCCATGTATTCCTGGACCCTTCTAACCGTTTACGAAAGTGGAGAGAGAAAAAAATGATCATCGGTTTGGCCGTTTACGACACAGCGTCCAGTACTGCTAGAATGTGGTGTTGTGTAGCACTGCGGGCTACGGCACTACTACTGCTAGTACTACTACTACAGTATAGTGCTACGCTAAATATTAAAAGATGGTTTGTATGGCATCGTAATCCTACCTACCTGAGTCTCTGTCACACTACTCCGGTTGGTCTGGCCTATTGCTCGACATCGGTTGGTTTTAACGCTGGCTTAGGCTGGTTTCGTTTTCTTTATCCGAATCGAGGGTTTGTGATTGAGCGTCATCTCTCGAAGAAAACCCAACATCATGAAGATGTTTAATGTTCAATTATAGTAGAGTACTTGGACTACCCATGGACAGGCAAATATAAATGTAGCTGAGAAGACCGAGTGAGAATGTGACAGATTCAGGACCGTGATGAGATCGTGTGACACGGGACAATGGCGGTTTGGTGTGAAGTTCAAACTGTGATCGGCTCGACCAGTACCTCACTTCCATCAATCCATAGTCCCGTAACCTATGCTACTGCTACATGTACCTGACTTGGGCCTACTACCACTGCTCCAGTGGAAACCAACAAGTCCCAACTCACCTCTGTAAATTGTAAAATTGACAAGAGAGATCCATACATAACCCTGGCCTTCTTGTCCAACTCCAATTTGCAACAAGTAATATCTTTAAAGAGGGTTTGTGGATGTTCACTCGGTAGGCCTAAACCAAATGGAGAGTTCACGGCTGGAGAGGCAACTAAAGTTAACTCATGTCTCCCCCTCGACATACTGTGTATGGCCTTTGTCTAAATATTCATCATGATTCTACACAGTCAGTGATGGAAGGGCTTGTTTGCACAAAAATTGCCTGGTAGCCCTATTTAGGGCCACCAGGCTACAGCGTTCAATTGAGCTGGGGTATGTAGCCACTGCAGTCCAGAGGACGATCAAACCAATGGACCAACGACAACGGCCATACTGCCAATCTGTTTTGGGCTTTCCCCAAGGTGGAAATTGCTCACTCAGTATTGTATAGTCTACTTATTGTTAAACGGCTACACTTCCCTGAATCGCACGAGTAGAGTTTCAAGACGTACCGTCCGTGTCTTGCCACCAGCCCTGTTGAAGTCTCATCCAGTGAGGTGAATGTCTTGAACATTGACAATCTTGACTTGGTTACTTACACAAACAAATGTTTGTGCCTGGAATGTTGCCAGCTAAACATAGAATATATTGAAATGATTTTCTCTTGGACCATACATGACTATCCCAAGTTTGAGCGAATCTTGTAACTAGTGTTATACCCATGGTGGACTCCGTGGAAGATGTACTGGTGGTTGAGGTTGGAAAAGTGATCAAGGTCAAAGGGGAATTGAATTGATGCTGTGCAGTATATTCAGTCGAGGGAATGTTACAACAAAGGCTGTTGTTTATGAGTGAAAGCTACTCTCCATCTTTGCTGCATCGATTGATCTCCATGGTGCCTCTCTAAGAAAAGCCACCCACGGAAGAAGCAGGACTATAAGATCCAATCTTCAAAATCTTTGTGGTTTCCCTCCTTCATTAAATGTGAACAGAAAGATGCAGCAGTCTATGAACTGGTATAGTGCAGTACTACAGTGTGCGACCCAAGTCGAAGCAAGAATGTGGGTAAATGGTACGGTGCGTGGTTGCTGTTGGAAATCTTAATGGACTGGACAACCTTAAGATCATTTTGATTGTGGGCTACATCACTGTTTCTGAATTTTGATACTACTGTACATTGTACAGTAGACTGTGTAAAGCATGTTAACGACACTCTTTTTAAGTCTTGAGCACCGTCTTGGGAGTTGCATCCAGTTAAAGCTACGGGATACGTCGCCTTTGAAAAACTCCTGGACTGCCGCCGTCTAACTCAATGCTTTGTTCGTTTGGAAGTAATTTTGAATGCTGTTGTTACATCGTCGTATGCAGCTTCTTGGCGGCAAATGATTCGCAGGATGGTATTACTTTTTCTTACTTACCACTGGCTAGTTGGGATGGGCTATTAAAGTATCAGTAACCACCCTAGTGTTGTAATTGGGATTCGAATTATATTCTTTGAAAGAACAACCCTCAATGACGGATGCATGCATTGTACACGGTCAGCACAAATCAATCGTTACGGTGTTGTACGTCACCATAGACAATCAGATCGACGACTGCACCAGCGTTACTGCATTTGCACTTCTTTAGCAAAGGAATGATCGTCATGCGAGTTGCCGCTTACGTTTAATGGGGGGGGACATACATTACTGCTGTGCAGTTTAGACTGCCTAAGACTCGAGAACATCGCTGTCTAGACCAATGGCAGCAGCTTTGAGTCCGTTTACCTCGTATCCATGATCCTTGGATAATTGACGGAAAGGATTGACTCGCTGTCAGCGTCACCTTCAAAATTTCAGACGGCTAATGTCACAAATGTTAATGATATTTGTCACTCAATCTTGTCGCTGTATAGTTTATAGTAGAGTAGTGTGTGTTGCTTGTAAGTTAGTTACAAGTGCTTATGGTGACTTGAAAAGAGTTTATTTGAGTCCGTCATTGTCAAACTAGCAAAGAAGGATCTTCATCTTTAATTAAGTTAAGAAGCTGAACAGCCTTACCCTCCTTGTAAGAGCCCAAATATAAATTAGTTCAATTAGTTGCAAAATATAAGCACCCATAATTATTTCAAATAATTTTCAATGGGATTAACCTCTCCCATTAGACCACCCTCCCTGGACACAGAAGTCATGAAAAGTATTGTTCTGGATCCCCCCACAAAGAATAAATTTGCTTCAAAAGCTATAATAATAATATATACCATCATTTTCCATCTAAGCACCCTTTAATTACCCCAAAGATTATTAAAGGCCTTAAGGGGACGTCCCCTTCTGGTAGGTCCATCCCTATGACACATTAATTGGGAGAAAAATTGATCCCTCCCCGAGGTATGAGTAAGTTTATGTCAAAAATATAGCACCAGTTTGCATCAAAGCACCTTTAACGCTACAAATATTACTCCCCTCCCCAGGACAGTTCAGTCATCTCTTAATTATCCCCATTACAATTGCTCCAGACATGCCAGTTTCTATCATTGCTCAAAATCCCCCCTCACCAGACTCAAAACAGATCTGTCCCACTAAACCCTCAACTCAAACTGTATAACGAGCCCCAAGTGCTACATGTAAGATTAGCTGTATTTTAGTGCTACTTTATGATTGCAAGACTGGTATATATATTTCTAAAAACGAGTGATACAGTACAATGCTACAGTGTAAGAATACAGTACTGTCATTCCCTGACCTGTCTGATGCTTCCCTCAATGAGGGTCTGTTGTCAGATCCTACCCTCTGTGAGGTTTGATTGGCTGCTGTCAGATCCAATTATACCTTCAGTGAGGTTTGATTGGCTGGTTGTTTGGCTATAGCCAGATTATCATCTTCATGAGGAGGATAGCTTGGCTGCAGTCAAATTCTACCCTCCATCTGGTTTGATTGGCTTTTTTTCAGATCTTACCCTCCATGAGGTCTAATTGGCTGCCTCAATGAGGTTTGATTAGCTGCAGTCAGATCCTACCCTCAATAAGGATGTATTTCAGATCCTATCCTCCATGAGGTTTGATTGGTTGTTTGTAAGATCCTAACCACCATGAGATTTGATTGGGTATTTTTCAGATCCTAACCTCCATGAGGTCTGATTGATGTTTTCAGATCCTACCCTCAATGAGGTTTGATTGGCTGTATTTAGATCAGATTACCCTTCATGAGGGTTTAATGTGCTACTGTCCGATCCTGCCCACTCTTACAATTACATTCCACACTTGTTATCCGAAACTAGTATCATTGCTTGCAAGTAGATAACATAAATAATGATTTTCCTACGCTGAAAGCATCAGGAACCTACACGTTCGGGACACTTACCTTGTAGACATGTCTCAACGACCGAAGCCACTTGGCACAGTGCTGCTACCCTATAATGGTCCTTTCAAGAAGCCTATGGGTTTTGTGTGGATCTCATGGTTAACCTCACTTGTCTTAGGGGTTTTTTTTTGTGCAAAAATTACGACTTGAAGCAAGCACAACAAATTCCCTTAATTTTGTCATCCCGTTTTGCTGTGTTGATGGTGTCTTTATTTATACACGTACAGTACCAATGTATTTGTTGAATTATATGTATAATTGCAAAAACAAGACTTGCATATGTTAATAAAACTAAAGCTGCCAAATCTGATTAAAAGTATAAAAAAGATATGATTTAACTTTTGAAAAAAAGAGAGAAAATTTTGCAGAATAGTACCATTGTGCTCCAAGTTTCTCCTTGCATGCATGACTTCAATATATTTCAAAATTTTGTCTAAAACAAAAATGCAATTTGAATATAAAATAATATATATATATATACAGTTAGCTGGTTTATCTTTTTAAAAAACAATGCCAGCCCCCTTAGGCATATGCTGTTTGGTAAGTACTGTTACGCTCTGTTTATATTCTGTTAGACAATAAGTTACAATGGTTCTCAGTTAATAGTATGTACTCCCTAGAGACTCCTGAATGTTTGCATGCTTGACCGACCACGTCCCCTGTAAGGCCAGCAGTGTCTGCCTTATTATTCCTTTTGTTTTATGGTTTGGAACGTAGAGTCCGCGCGCTATGCACTAGCACCAGTGGTGCAACCAGAACTTCAGATAAATGGAGTGAATAAAAGTTTTGACAATAGTACATCTTTACAATACATTTGTTGGATACCAAATGTGTGGGGGGAAGGGTGGGGGGGGGGGTTGGAAAGATAGGGACATGAGTTTAGACGATAATTCACTACTAGTCCTCGCGGAGTTTCAACCGCAGCCTCTCGTTTGCACAGTCTGTTCGTTGAATCGTAAGGCAGGCCTCTTCTCTCTTACAACTTTATAATCCGGTTCCCTAACTAGTTTCAAGGAATCGATATCGGTCCGAGTGACGATTAAGAAACGTTAATATCTGTATATAAAAGAGTTCATTGCTTAGAGTACTTATATTTTTATATTTTTTGAAAATGTACAGTATGTTTCATATTTACCAGAGGAAAAATAAAATTAAGAAATACAGCATCGGTAATGGAAACTTGTTTTCTTTTTGGTTTTTAGAATTCGTTCAGGTGGTTGTTTCGTTCTTTTTTATTCCTTATTTTAAGTTTCCTTTAAACTCTGCATGTTTCTCACCATACATGTCTCGAAACCGTCTCTTTCAACGTCTTGTCCAATTATCGATTTTTGTCGGTTTAGTAAGCACTATACTAAATGGGCACTTTGTGTGGGTGTGAAAATTTGAACAATTTTGGAACGGTTGTAAGATTCCTGCCTCAAAATCCGTTCTTTTTATAGAATATGCATTCGGCTGAAAAGGCCCAATTTATGAATCAGGGTTGCGTAGAAGCGCGCGCAGTATGCACGTGCACTGACTAATCCACGTGCGTTGGTGTGATGGTCGACTGTATATAGTTGAATTATATACCTGGTCGCCAGAATTGTGGCTCTCGGAAATGTTGGTACCTTTTGTAATGGCCGGTGCGGGTAACTATGGCCTGAAGTTGTTTCGGTTTCATCTCGGTGTATACCGTCTTCATCTCGTGTGATCTATTTGGAATAGCGCGAGCAGAGAGGAAGGGCGTCAATATTTGGAAAACTGCTCTCATTCATCAGCTTTTGCTCTATCGAATTGAGACTCGCAATGTTGGGCATTGAGAAATTTGAAAAAAAAAAATGCACATGGCTTGTCGACCGAGGTCATGAGAGGTCAAATTTGAACCAAAGTAAATTCCCAAGTGTCAGGCATGGATCCAAGGGAGGTGGGGTGGGGTGTGTGGAAGGTCGATTTGTCCCCTAACCCGTCCTGTGGAGAGATAAGACTCGTAGTAGGCTCCTCCTTTTGGAAATCCTGCATCGACTGCTGAGTGTAGCAATGAATTCATCGAACTTGTATACATTTTTAATTTCTCTTTTATCTCTGCATATTTTTAGCGATTAAAAAAATATGATTTATTTTGCTGTATTTCTTTCCTCACGTATGTCTCATTTGAATGTGTCGTCGATGTTTTGGAGCAACTGCAACCCCCCCTCCCCCTCATCCCGTTCCGTCTTTCTTTAACCGCAGCCTGAGGTTATGCCATTCGCACATTACAGCTGCCACGGAGAGGAATCCAGATGTCTTTGGACCCGAACATAACGGTATGAGGCGGGGCGGGGAAGTAACGGTAGCGATCGAGATAAGTTGGTAAACCCCACCCTCCCTTCTTCGCACTTCGCTGCGGTCCGATCGAGAAGCCGTCCACGACCGGTCTCCTCCAATCGAATATGGCCGAGGTACGGCCTGGCTCGGACAGAATGCCCCGCCCGCCGTAGGAGGATCGTGTGATCAATTGCCAGCAGCGTACGATGCGGTGGCCTCCTTCGATAAAACTTCAGCATACGATGTCATTTCCAATAGTAACGCGATTTTCTGACCGTGACATTGTACTACAGCGTTACACATTAAGTTACGTACACATGTGTAAAGCACACATTAATGACCTGATTCCATGAACTGATGCACTAGACTTGGGAATTGTTAGGAAATGCTCCCCAGGACGCAATTTTTTTTCGTCATTCTAGGCATTGAAACCTTGTCCGTACTGCCTTCCCCAACCAAAATCGGCAACCAAAATCTGCGTGCGAGAGGTCGCTGTTATTAATTTGTGTTTATGATTGAATGCACTTACCAGTGATTCTTCTTTCTTTGGCAGAAGTTGAGATTGATTGAGAGATAAAAATAATATAGCTGAAGGTTATTACTTGTATCAAGCAAGCAGAAACACACCAATCAACTTTGGTATCAGCTGTTAATTTATTAAAAGTTTTTCACCTTAGGGGTCATAGAATTAGGTCATCATTACAACTACCAGTAGTAAGTAGTACTCTAGGACTATAACCAGAAACATAGCCATAGGGCTCGTACTATACAGGACACTGTTAGCTTCTTCATCACATTATCATAAGTGACCGGGCATCAGACTTGGTCAGTAATATGATATTTTTTTTCGTAAATTCTGCTACGTTGTAAGAAATCTCACGAGTTGGGATAATAACACGATGACCGGAGACAAGACAAAAATCGTTGCCTCTTTCCCCCAAAATGTGGTAAAAAACCGGATGGTTTTTGAATGGACCAGACAATCCGGTCTCTATTGCCAATGTGGAGACCGAATGTGTCGTCACCACAGAAGGCCAGGTTATGGTCGCCTTGGTCCGCCCGACCGTCTGTGATGACGTCACGCCGGTCTCCATTTCGGCGATAGAGGCCCTCTCCGGTCATCATTCCCTAAACGAAAACTACTCTCTTTGAAACAAGGTTGTTGCCGACAATCACTTCATTGTTTTTCTCTGTGAGACAAATTTTGTAGGACTCGGAAGCAGATTACAAGTCGAGAACAATATTCCCCCCAAACGCACACCTCCCTCATCGACGGAACACCCAACTCTGAATAGTACATTTCATGTTGCCAGATGTTTTCTGGATATTAAGAATGAAAAGATGCCACACTACACGTAAAGATTGCCACAAAAATCACAAGAAATTATGGGAAACGTTCTAAGATACGCGCATGGAAATTGTAACAAGTGGGAAGTCATCCTGTAGTTATATAGTGTGTAGTCTTTTCCTTCTCAGATTCATATGGCGAGACTATAAGTTGAAATTTAGGACATGTTTTTTTCTCAAGTCGAGAACAATGTTCTCTTGGTTTATGTATTGCACCGGGATCGAGCAGCAGGAACATTTAACGAATTTGAGCAGGTCTTTCTTTTTCTTAGCAAAGAAAAATTATGTAATTTTGTTATATACTGTACATCAATTACAATGAAATTAACTGCGGACTAGGCAGGCATTTTCGCTTTGAAGTAATGGAATCCCATATTGTCGTTTTTTGTAGCGGAATTTTGAGCCTGATTTAGAAGGGTTGAGAAGAAGGGACTCGTACGTAACATATTATGAAAGATGAGGATGGGAAAAGGGGGAGATAATTCGGTGAAATAGAGATGTTATGCTTATTTCATCTTGTGGTTGTATGTTTGGCATATATTCTTTAATGAGATTGTACCTTTGAGTGAAGACATCTTGTGGTGCAGTTATAGGTATGTACTTTATTTAAGACTACCTCAAATATAGTGCATGTACATTTGTATGTAGATACTAGAACATGTATCCTATTTTTGAGGTAGTCTTACATGAAGTATATACCCAGTTTTTCTACTTTAATCAAATCATGATATGTGCAGGTGAAGGTGAATTGAGGGTTAACACTGGAGGAGGTAGATCTCTGTGAAATGCAATTATAACAGTTTGTGATTGACAGTAGATATGTTTTCAAATAAGTAATCAAGACTTTATTAAATGACAACAACTAGAGAATGGTGGTCCCCCATGTGCATTTAGCAATATAGGGTTATAGGTCAGTAATCTATGATTTTTGTCGTTATTTTTTTGGCCTTTCAGGATTAAACCAAGTTTTTCATACTTTTATACATCACTATCTGAATGGTCACCTCAAGTTGAACCAGATGGTCTCAGGGTTGCAGAGTGTCGCCGTAAGTACATAAAGCTCAAAGATCCATGAACCCCGAACATGTCTTGCCGAAGCCAAAACGTTTCACCAGAATTGATCTTGTAGCTAAATATCTAATTCTTCAATTTTTAACATGCCCAGAAAGAAACAACGTAGACTATTCACTGAGGTGCAATACGTCATTTGGTTCCTACGCTGGTACTGAAGCTAACGCTGGACTAACGTTGACCGTTTAATTTCTTTGATTATTCTTTCATTGAATTAAAAACTTGTTGTCGTTGGATTAAATAATCCGTAATTACGGATTACCAATCTGTAATTATAGATCGGTAATCCGTAATTATGGATTATTAAAATCCAGAATTACGTATTAGTACAATCTGTAATTACGGATTATTCAACCGTAATTACAGATTATCAATCTGTTATTACGGATTGGTAATTATGGATTAATGATCCGTAATTCGGATTAAAAATATTTATTAACATGGCACTATTAGTCTTTTGTAGTTGTACTTTTGTTTTCTTAATTCTCTTTTGTTTTAATTTTATGACCTATAAACGTATGTAGCCACAGGGTTATTTTGTGTATCTTTCGTCCGTCAGGATTTGCACGGAGGCGTCACCTCCGTCTTGGCAGATGTCCTCAGCATTGTGGGTGAGTTTTGAGTGTTGTTGTTGGCTAAGTTAATGATAGCGGGGGGAATTCAAACACCGCCAACGAGAGAAATGTAACGCACCCTTCAACGTTAGGGATTTCAAGCACATTTATGGGGAAGCTGTACGGGTCCCACAGGTTAATTTTATGTTTGACAATAGTGAAAAAATGAGTAACTATGCTTAAGCAGGTTTACGGCCACGAGACTGATCCTAAAGAGCAGTGCGTGGCCCACAGTATTCACCGAGGTGCCACGTCTCAACTTTCAAAAAAAACTTTGCATGCCGATGGGGAACCACAAAATGGGTTTAAATCATCAGGTTAACTTCTTAGTTAAAGTAAACCATTTTTCGGCCTATTAAGACATTAAGCCGTCTACGCAGGCCGCATTCGACATTGTTATGGGCAGCAGGTTGACCACCCCCCCCTTGAATTATGATTCAAGGCTATATACAAACTGTTTGCGTCAGTTGGAACGCAATCAACTTGTCGCTTTGACAAATTATGTGCAGAGGACCTTCTCGTGAATTGTTGCTGCGATGCGGGTGACTACCTATAGTATAGTTACACTTCGGCTACAATTACTTTTATTACATAATAACCATTTACAACGGTCTATGTGGAAGTTTGTGCGTTTGGATCAGTCCGCGTACGGGTTACAAAACTATATGTGTCGAGCGACTGATTGTTCAGCACGTGGCTTCCAGCCGTGAGTTTGCGTGATGCCGGATAAGAAAACTGGAAGGCGTGACAATTAATAAGTTTTTGGCATTCGTAGCTACGTAGTCAGAAACTGACAAAAGCCCCAGGCCAAAGTCACTGGGGGGAGCTGCAAAGAACATCCTGGCTGACAAAAGAGGGCCCAATTCTCTTCGGATGAAATCTTCACCACGTCTAACTGTCTTGATAAATGACAAAGTGCAGTGAACTTGGTCACCATGCTGACAGTGTGTTGCTCTTGTTTGCTTTATCAATCCGTGGAGGTCTTCAAGAGGTTATCTTAATTGGTTACAGGTGTTTGTCCGGATTTGTCGTGTCTTGTAGACACTATAATTAAAGGGCCACGTTCCCGCAGTCAGGTCAATTTGATGCGTTATATGTTTGGAGAAGTGGCGACTCCCGGTGCATGTGACAACAACTGTTTGATGGTTCACGGGGGAAATTGACATGCTAACATAGACTGCTATGCACATCATCCATTTACACAGCACAGTGCATTAGCCGAACGGCAGCTATATAGGCCCTACGCTTAATATTCACGTATGAGGCAAGCGTACCCCATGGATCGCTACTATCCCAGAGCAATTAAACAATAGCAAATAACATCTACACCACATTTGTCGTCCATTCTGGCGAGCATTCAAATTAGGTTCGAATTTAGTCAAGACCCCCCCCCCCTTTTTCACAAAAAGTCCTAAATTCTCATGAAATCCTGATGCGTTTTTTTGTGCAGTAAACACGATGTTAGTGGAAAATATCAATCTGTTGTGATGAAAGTAATCGGATAGTTGTGACTTTTTCCTAAATTTTCTCAACCAAATGTTTGGAAGAATTTTTTGGATCAAAGTAGTATAATGTAGTATAATGTCAGCAAATGATCTAAACCTGCAGAAATTACCATTTTTTTCCTCTCTTACTTAGATATGGAGACGGTTTCCTTCGAGGATAAAACAAGACGAGACTTATTTCTTTCCCTTGTGACCGCCTCTAAGGTAAGTCTTGCTTAATTAAACGATATTTGATGATGGGGGGGGGGATATGTAAGTTGTCTCGTTGGATCTCTCTGACAGACAGCGACGTAATTATTTTGTACAGCAATCGACGCACTAGTCTGAGAAGAAGCGACGCATGTTCAGTTTTACTGAACAAGACTGAGGGAGCACGAAATGGCCAGGGTAAGCTGCGTCAACCCGGCTTGCAGCGTCGGTTGAGACGGAGAAAGATCCGTTCAACGTTGGTGTACTCAACATTCGCCCAACTTTAGCGTACAATAGCACTACTTTAGCGTACAATAGCATAACTTTAGCGTACAATAGCACAACTTTAATGCACAATATCGCAAACTTTAGCGCACAATAGCACACAACTTAGCATACAGTAGCACAACTTAGCGTACAATAGCTCAACTTAGCTTGCAATAGCAATTGGCGTCTGTAACTGCTCGCTCGTACATACAGTATACCCTTTACTGCGGCAACACTTTTTGCCTGTTTGATCGGAACCCAACCTGTAGCGTTCAATTTAGCACATTTAACACTGTTGAAAATATTGGGCTAGAAAGATGTAGATTGTAGAGATGTTGATATTCCGTAAACCTGTGCATTTTTTTGTTTTTAATATCTCCTGTTATATTCGGAACCCTATGCTATTGTCGTCGTAACGAAACCTCGTCAGCTCTTCTTGGTACTTCACCATAAATCAACTGCGAATATAAGTGATACCTTGCTCTATTGGTATCACACATCTGGCTGTAATCGGTACACTGGTTTAACTTGTAGCTGCAAGGTCAAGGGCTAAAACGTTCGTTAATCGGTTCGATAATGATTGAGAATTGTTTGAATTATTGTTTAATCTTTTTATTGTCTAACCATCAAGCCAACACTGTTGTCTTCGTTCGTTGCACAGGTATCAATCCGCGGTATAGTTATGGTTCTATATTTCTAAACAAGATTAACAAAATGCTTGTTCATATAACTCGGCCAGAGTTCAGTTAGGTCTACTTAGATCGCATTTGATCGTATTTTACTTCAAAACAATTGTTCAAAGAAGCTAGGCCTGATTTATGCATTCGTTATCTGTGGTTCTGTAACATGTGTATGTATATGGACATTTCACCCTGAATAATTAGTAGATATTCTTGTCACACAAGTTATATAGGATTTTTTGATAACTCGACCTACCAGTTACTGCAATTCATGCCTAACATTATTGTGTAGAATTCCATATTGATGCATTTGTAAAGATATGCATCATTGCTGTATTGTTCCTAACTAACGAGGTATACAAGCCTTGGTAGGGGGATGTGTAATTTTGATGGTGCCTCTTGGTAGCTTTCCAGTGAATCTCCTCAACCTCCAATGATTTAATTGATGTAATTAATATGCTATTATGTAATCGTATTTAGTTGTTTATATAACATCATTGGTTGAAATTTCTTTCTCGCAGGACTTTTTGACAGAGAGCCTTCTCAAGGAAAGATTGGACAATGATACCCTGGAAGCGACAGGGATACTGCCTCAGAAGAAAACCTTCCAGCAGAAATACGTTCGTCTGAAGACTAAACTTTTGTGAGTGGTCTGTTTTTGGACCTTTATGTCTACAACCCTGTCCGTGTTGATAGTTTAGTAACGTACGGGTTAGGAAGCCTCAACCCTGTCCCCTTAACCCTGATCGTGGATGAGCACCGGCTTTAACAGCCTTTCTTTTTGACCGATATCCAAAAGTTAAACTTTCCAGCAGGTATATGTTTCAAGACTAAACTTTTTGTGATTGATCTGTGTTCGGACCTTTTTTTTGTAATTCTCCTCCTTCTATGTCGAGAGAGGCAGTCTCACCTCTTTCCCATCTCCAGAGCAAAGAAAGAGTGGTCGTAAAGAGTGAAATAATCCCGTGTCGTCACTAATATTGCAAAAGATCAAATATTTTCTCGAGATAATATTTCCAACTTTTTGTAGTGGTATTTTTTTCCCCTCGTTGTCATGAAGTTTTATTTTCTCTTATCACATATTTCATAAATAAATTTATCATAAATAAGAAAATATAGTATACAAGAAAATAATTATCAACTTTACTTCTCTTTTGTGGAAACATAATAACTGTGAATCTATAGCTTGTGACCAATGTTTAGCTCAATGGAGCATATATATGCCATGACAATGTGTCCATCTGTCTATCTAGTCTGCCGGTCTGTGTCTGTTCTCATCTGGTTGGTAGTGGTTAACCATGGAGTGTACAGGGATAAGAGGGCAAATGTCATTACAAAAGTTATTCCTAAGTTGAGGCCAAAGGTCATCGGAGGTTGGTTCATGAAAATTGCTTAATCGACAATAAATCATCAGGTAAAAATGCTACTCATGATTGTGTGAGGCCAATTAAAAATCACATTCAAACTATGATTTTGAGATCATGGTCATCAGAGTAGAATCCTAAAAGTTGCTTAAACTTACTAACTTGGTCAGAATTGGTCAGTATCATCATCATGCAAGCGTTATTTGTGACTTGCAGGCCAGAGGTCATAAAGGTCAAGTCGGATCATGAAATTGCATAAAAAACCACTTTCAGAGTTGGTCCGAATCACCGTGTACAATGTCAAAGGTGATCAGAAGCAAAATAATGTAAATTGCTTAAAATAATGAAACTTCATAAAGTGATGAAAGCTGGTGAACATTATTGGTCAGAGTCATCGGGTACAAAAGTTATTCATGATTTTGAAGTCAAAAGATTTTGCATTAATGTTGGTAGTCGCAAGAAATTGTTACGAATTCTGCATTTCTGGTTGTCATTGTTACCACAGGGAAGTGGAAGTTAAGGAGAATAATATATAGTAACTACAGCATATGTTGACAACAGAGCCTCGGTATCGATATATGATGCTCTAATTGTCTTTAACACGGCACCTTGAAAACGTTAGCCTCGCTTCGATGCCCAGGTACTCTTCTGACCAGCGAGACCTTCAAATAATCTGCTAGAAAAGTCCCAACGATTGGCCAACCAAGGGGCAAAGCTTACAGCCAGCAGCAGTTGATGACTGCCCCTCATATATACCTTCCTCCTCCGTCGTTGATTGTAATTTTTATCCTCTTTTTGTTAATTTAGGAAAAGTCTCAAAACGTTTGGCTAATTTAGTTAAAGCAACCCCCAAAAAATTTGGGTCAACGTACAAGTAACCTGTGAATGTTTCCCTGTCAGGATTTGTGACTAGAGTGACTAGCAAACATGCGCAGAATGGATTTCGTGTCTGCGGCATCGCTGTGGGCGGCTGATGCGTCAAAACGATAATTTCACTAAAATTGTCGGCATCAAAATTGTACTCCTGTTTATGTTAAAGGTTCCAATTTTGTATTTATTCATTTTTTTGTGTTTTGTTTTTTTAATGTTTAACGTTTCAGTTACAAGCAGCAAAAGTTTAATCTACCCAGGGAAGAGAGTGAAGGGTTCGCCAAGTTGGTCGTGGAACTTCAAGCCAAGGAGGAGTCGCCCAGCAGCAGAACTGTACTAAATATCCAGGCCCTCATAGGTAAGCTCTACTGACTGCAACGGTGGCATGCCGCCACGTCTGCCCTTTGACCTTTCTCGTCCAGAGACCCCAGTCCGTGGCACTAAAAATGGGGTCCGAATCATAAAAGCTGGGAATCTGCCCCAATTCGGCATGAGATCGATGTGTGTGGTGACGGCTCGGAAAAACAAAGAACGCTCATAGGCCGCAGGCAAGATTCTTCCCTTAATGACTTTTCACAGAACTTGTAAACCTAATTCCTGTGCTATGCCAGGTAAGGTGGTAGTTGTTACCTTGGTTACATCAAATTGGTCATAAAACTCTCTCTCTCTCTCTCTCTCTAGAAGGTTAATGGCTTTACCAAAAAGCTAGTGGACCAGTCACCATCATGAAGGGTGCTATAATAAATTGTTTTTTCCTGATATTGCGCAACATTGATTTGGGTTCGTGAGATCAGTCTCCCCCCGATTGGTACACAATTACATCATATCCTTTAATTGTGTTGCTTTTGTTGTAGGATTATTTGAAATTTGACGACTGCTGAAGCCCCCCCCCCCTCATAGACGACACCCATTGGAGGGGGTCTCGCGTCGAATTTAATTCTCAATACCCTGTCATCCCCCCATTCATTAATGTCCTAAAAATGTTGATGCCAAAAAAATAATAATACTAATTTTGGGAGCAAGCTATCATTGAATGATCCTTCTGGATATCCGCTGTCACGGGGGGGGGAATAATTATGCTCAACGTACATTCATATTGCCCCTTATTTTTTTATTTTGCCAGGATTCTTCAACCTGGACCCCAATCGATCCCTGGATATCATCCTGGAGGCCTTCGAGTGCAGCCCCCATCGGGTCAACTTCTTCGTCCCCCTGCTGCGGTCCTACTCCCTCGAACCGGTCACCATCGCCCACATGCTAGGATTCAAATTTCAGTATTTCATGGTGGGTGCGGGGTTTTTTTCTTCTTTTTCCCTGTTTTACGACTCTCGTGGTCGAGGTTACTCGAACTGTGACGGTTATTTTCTTAATCTCACGAAATTATACTAAATTTAAAAAAAAGAAAAAAAAAAGAGAAAGAAATGTGAAGCTGTGAAGTTAGCAATTCAAGTATCGGGGGTCTTTTATGACGACGTGATCAAGTCGAAATAGCCCCAGGGAACAGGTCTGCGATGAGTATGATTCACTCAAGCTGATGATGCTTAATGCAACTTTCATAATCTCGCAGGTAGTCAAAAAGGTGATCTGTGATGGGCCAGCAACATTGTCAGTGGTCAAAGTTGCAGTTTGATGATTTAGTTTAGGTTTGGAGGTATCTCACCCACTAAACTTGGCTTTAATTAAAGTGGTTGGACTACAAATTCTACAAATTAAGTCCAGTTGAAGATATAACAAACTTGGACATGCTTTAATTAAAAGGTGATGGGGTGGGTGGGAATTGAGGTGGGGGAGATGTCATGACTGTGTGTTATGAAATATCTTGTAGTTAAAGGCATTGGAACCTCATGTGCTGTTCTACATTCTGGTTGATGTTACTCTCCCCATCAATTCCAGATATCTACGATCTACAAAGTATTCAATGTACATAATGCTTGACCTAATCAATGTCCCATTTAAATTCCAGGAGGAACACATCATCACACCGAGGTCCCTTCACAACGTCACCGCATTGCTGTTACATCATAAGCTGATCTCTCTTGAAGATGTGTACCATTACGTAAGTAGTCTCTTCCTCCTGTATACTACTTACCGACTGCAGAACGGGATTCCAATCATTCTATGTAGAATCTTAATGTGTAGTATGTTAATTAATATGTAGTATGTTCATATGTAGTATGTTACTATATAGTATATTCATATGTAGTGTGTTAATATGTAGTACGTTACGATGTAGTATATTCATACGTAGTATGTTAATTTGTAGTATATTACTATGTAGTATGTTCATATGTAGTATATGCATACGTAGTATATTACTATGTAGTATATTCATATGTAGTATGTTACTATGTAGTATATTCATACGTAGTATGTGAATTTGTAGTATATTACTATGTAGTATGTTCATATGTAGTATATGCATACGTAGAATGTTAATATGTAGTATATTACTATGTCGTATGTTACTATGTCGTATGTTACTATGTAGTATATTACTATGCCATATGTTAATACATAGTATGTTAGTATGTTAATTATGTAGTATAGTAATATGTAGTATATTACTATGTCTTATGTTAATACGTAGTATGTTTGTTAGTTATGTTATCACAAAGCGGTTCAGAGGAGCACAAGAGGAGGCCACTGTTTGAAGCTTCAGATGGTGCGATGTAGGTTAGATGTTCGAAAGAATTTCTTTCCGCCGAGAGTTGTGGATGAGTGGAACAGTCTGCCTGATTCGGTCGTGTAGTGTCTAAAAGTGCTAATGCCTTTAAAGAATGCTCTCGATAGGGTTTTTCCTCATGTTTTCCTTGGCGGTATAGTCTATGAGGTCCGTTGGGTTCTTGTGGTTTTGGGTCCTTGGCTTGGGTTTGAGTCTTTGAGTCTTTTGTCCTTCCTGACCCTTTTTCTTACTCAACTAATATGTAGTATGTTACAATGCTGATATGTAACTATGTATTGTTGTTACTACGTAGTATGTTACTATGCTGTACGTGACTGTGTAGGATGCTACAATGTGGTATGTTACTGTGATGTAACCTTCGTGTCAACTGCGTAAGGAGACGCCCCATTTGGCGATGATTCTTTGCGATGGATTTGCTGTTGGATGTATTTCAACCGCGACCCGTCTTGATGATCTGAGCTCCTCACCCTCCTGCGACCCGTTTAATTTGGGGCCCGGGGGTTGATTCGTCATTCACAGCTGGCTCCTGACGACATCGACATCATCACCCAGCATAAGAAGGAGGTCACCAACGCCCGCCAGTACGCGCGGAAGATGAGCATGGCCGTCCTCTCGTCTAAAGAAGATAAAACGGACGACAAGGATAAAGATTCCAAAGAGGAAAAGGTACCTCGGACGTTTTTTTTTGTCCGATTGCCCTCCCTCCGTTATAACGTCGCTCTGTTCCCACTACTCGTTCCGAAGCTACTCGAACATGCAGGATCTGTGCCGTTACGGTCGACCTTCCTTTTAAATGCCTTTTCCACATTCCGAGAAGGAACCGTTCATTAAATTTGGCCAGCCCACGGGAGAGTTCACGTCCTCTACTAGGATGGTGGCCGATGGACCCTTCTAAATTAATCTCGCTGTCCAATGCTGCCAAATCGGTCGCGGTGGTGGTCCAAACTTAACGTCACGTCGTCGGCCGTCGGGGCCCGCTTTAAGGACGACTTTCTACATGTCGCCAGTTCCGCGGCACGAGCGGGACTTTCGCGGGACTGCCATCGTTTCCGCTGAAAAATATGGTTTTCAAATTGGTGTCGCGGCATTCACCAAGCGGCAATAGTTCCATCTATTTCATTGTTTTTTTACCGTTATTTTTAATTAGCTAGTTAGTTAATTAATCATTGTATTAGTTTTGCAAGTTAAGAGCAATGTGCTCATCCAGCTCCTCCGCCGTAAAAGTTGTAAAACAAGTCTACATGGTCAGCATGTCTTGACAACAACAACGACGACACAAAGTATAGAGGCCCTGGGCCAGTCAGTGCAGCTCGTGTTTGGTCACCAATTTAAGTGAAGGCCCCCGGCGGATGATGGTAGTTCATGGTCTCTGGCTGTCAGAGGGGGGGGGGGCGTTTCGCTGATTTGGACCGAAATCGGCGATCGGACGGATGCTCAATTCAAAGGACCTGTTCCTGACATGCAGTCGTGTGCAGATAACGATCTCTCGACCCTGCTTCGACTGTTTGTGAATTTTTAGTCGGATGTTCGCCTAGTTTGATTATTGGACGAAGTTAACCCTTTAAGGACATTCTTAGTTCAGTTGCACATATAGCATGAAAAGAGAATATCTTGCATTTGAGAAAAATGATTATAAAATTGTTATGATTACAAATTGTTATGCAATGACACAAGGGAATTGATGTGTGTGCTACCATCATGGCCATGCTTCACTCTAGCGTGTACAATGGGCAAAGTAAAACCTGGTTAAGCGGTTAGCGAAATGATTCGGTCGCCGGTCAACTTGCACATACCTATGAAGAACCCTCACTCACTCACTCACTCTTAGTTTGAATGTTTAGCAGGGTTAACCTCCCCCCCTCCTTTGGGCCATCTTCTCGTTTCAGTTCGTAGATAACCAGAAGCTGGGTCTGTGCGAATCGTTGCTCAACCTGGGCGACTGGGCCCACGCCCGGCAACTCCTGGACAAGCTCCCGGACTTTAGCGCCACCGCTCAGCCCGACATCGCCAGAGCCCTCGGCTCGCTGATAGAGAAACTACTAGACTTTATGTACAGAAAGTAAGTTTGAATTTCTCCTCCAAACCCACTCACCTCCCCGATGTCGTTGAACTTTGACCTCTGCCGCGGGGGGGGGGGGTTATGGAGAAACCGACTGCCAGGTTTTGGTCGCCTTTTATCGCTCGTCGTAGTTGGTCCGTCACTCGTTGAGATTGGAATGATTCTGAAAACTTTCCAAATATCAGTGGCCGGGTTTGTCGCGTCGTTTCAAGTATCTGTTTATAATCCTGCGACAGCCGTCGCCGTCTGGAAGTTTTGCAAATGGCTGTCGAGCTTAACAATTTTAGCTGTGTCTAAACCTGCAAAAAAAAAAACATTCTTCTGGTTGGGTTTTTCATGTTTTTCATATCTCAAATATGTAGTTTTAAAATAGTGGGTAAATTCATGAAACCCTGGGGGGGACTTGTGTTGATTTTTGTTATCTTCCTCTTAACATCAGTTGGGATGAAGGTAAGAGTAAGGAGAGGGGTGGCTGTACATTCTTATCTCTTACGTTAATCGTCTGGCAATACATGTCGGGTGTTGTTCTAAACCCATTACTTTCAGAGGGGGTGGGTGGGCTGATGGGGGAGGTAATATAGTTGGCTTGTGGATGGAATCTATGAAAATAAAAGTAGATTTTGAAAGGTGCCTTACATGACCAATGGTGCCATGTATGCTGTAAGGTGCTTAAGTATTTTGAAGACAGTGACATGTATGCTGTAAGATGCTTGAGTATTT
>JAODAG010347478.1:0-20376 GCA_027574785.1 Orphnurgus asper
TGACATTACAGACCCCCAGTGGAAGATCATACAGAAAACAAAATGATGGATGCAAGTAACGTTTTTCAAGGAGTTTCTTAAGTTGTTATGCAATTTTAAGGACTAAATTTCGAGGCAGACGGAAAATGATTTCATAGTTTAAAACGCCTGATAGAATCCCTCGCTTGATTCATTGTGGTGATTATTGGGAGCAAGAAATAGAAGTTGGTCAAATGATGCAACCTTCCTAACTCCTCAAATAGAGTTACTACCCATGGAGGAGATGATAGTGATCTTATCGTATCCAGTATTACAAAGACATCGTCAATACCAAACAACTCACCAGCTTCCATTATTCTGTTTCATACCAAGTACTGTAAATACCTTTCATGTAAAAACTGAGACCCATATATTTGACGTGATAAACACCCTTTAGGTCTGCCCATTGCTGAATGGCAGACGTATGAGGCATTTAAGATGCAACAACGATAAAACTGGCATGATTCAAGATAAATCGATAAACCTTTTCAGCAAACTGTCGTTATACTGTTCTCCAAAACTCAACTGGGCACAATGCAGTCTATTTTGATATTACCTAAAACACCATCATGGTATTCATTATAAATCCGGTAGATTGAGTTTTAATCATTATCAATGTACTATAAATACAGCAAGCTCATTTACTGACACAGCGCTCCATAGTGCATAAGAGCTGCATAACAGACTTCATGCATCTATATAGCCTCTGTTGCTTCATAGCTCACTGGCTATAGTTTTCAAATCCTATGGCCACACGTAGGTGACGGATGTACTCTTCGGAGGGCTAAAACTGTCAGGGTAAGCAGTGAGGTGTCGAGCTCCACGTGAACTAGTCAAGACGCGTTTTGCTACTGCCCTCGCCAGGTCGCTCGTTGAAATCAAATGTTCACTGCCAAAAGGGGAGAGAAGCCAGTAAAGGGTTTAAAGGAAGGGTGGGGTAATCCCCACAATTATGTCACTGTTACCTTCTGAAACATTACAACAGGCCATAGGATGCCACCAGACATAGCAACTTCAAAGACTGGTTTCTGGAGCTTTCTGGAGCAGGAGTCTCTGGATTCTACAAACTGAATAAATAAGTAAAACTCCTTTTGAAATTTTAGATAAAATTGCTAGTAGAGAGGATTGGATTCAATCTTTGTACCAGCATCTGAGATGAACGTTGTTTAGATTACAAAAGTATTATGAGTCTTCTGAAGACCAAGAGGTTTTGAGCGCCAATATTTTAATCAAATATATTTACAGATTATCCCTGTCTGAGTTATACATGGTATAGATTTCTTACGTAAACTTTACAATAAGATTACTTTCTTACATATACGTTCAGCATGTTCAGCATATGATTCAGGTCATTGTACGTAATAATACGGCCAATAATGGTTCTCGTAATATTGCATACTGCTTCAATATCCTGTGATTCTTCATGGTACTCTATACTGTAATATTCGGTGTAGAATTAATTACAGGTACACCCTCATTCCTTAACTGTATCGTTAAAATGATAATATCTAATAGGCAAAAATTTCAAGTTCTCTGATCTCACTGATTGTCCTTAGTTTCTACATGTTCTTTCGCTGTCCCATATATATGAACTATTTCACTCCTTCCAAAGAGCTGGCATTATGTTATCATCTGCTTGAAGCATCTACAGGACATCAATGCTATTTGCTGCCATCTCATACAGTTCCAATATAGGAAGTTTGTATTTGTCACACTTTTTTTTTATACAAAAGACCTATTATTGAACTTACAAGCATTTGTACAAGTGTTTGTATTGTTGTACCTTCTTGTTCCAGTTTTGCAGTGTTTAATGTTCAGCAATACAATAAGGTTACAAATAATTCATAATTACTGGTATACATGTATATTTTACACATTACAGATTGATCTATGAATACAGACTCCATTAGCGCTAAAGGTTTTCCATTTTAACGAGGTTTTACCAGATGACCAGTTTTTACTGGTTTTTACCAGTAAAAACCAGATGACCAGTTAGTACTGGTTTTTACCAGTAATAACCAGATTACAAGTTATAACTGGTTTTACCAGTCAAATCCCAACCCAACTTTATTAAGGAGATATAACTATATTATCATCATAGAAGTACTGTAAGAAAGGCTGTACATGCATCCTCTAAATGTTAATGATAGCAGTTTAGGACAATATTACTATTTGTTCAGTAAAATCTTTCCATTGGCTACGTAATCAGTGTTCATGCATGTGTAATAGAATATTACATGCAACGTCACTTAAGTGCACAATGTATCAAATGAGAGGAGAAATAGCTGTTATTGTAATCCAAGTCACCTCCAAGTAAACATGTCACTAGACATATGACATTGATAATGCCTGGATGGTGAAAAAACATGCCTTCTGCCCTACTGCCTTCTTGGGTGGTTTCGGTAGCATATAGTTACTGTCATTCATCATCTTCCTCGACTCCCGAGTTAAATATTCACTTTGTTAATTCACTCCAAGTTAAATATTCAGCATTGTTAATTGACGACCAGTTAAATATTCAGCTTTGTTAATTGACGACCAGTTAGATATTCAGTTTGTTAATTATATTCTGCTGTGTAGTGGAGTACTGCGTAGGTCATTCCACGTGCACCATAGAGGGCGCAATTGAAAGTATAGTTACAGCTTATCAACTAATAGGAGAGCCATCTTACTCAAGAAATGCCATAAATTAACACCACCTGCCGTTTCTAGTAGGTTGAGACAAGTGAGCCACATAGCCGAGGATGGCTGCAACCCTAATGGAAGCCATATCTAGCACCACTATGCAAAGGAGCAACCTTTGACACATAGATTCAACTTTCAGAGATTACGGCACAAGTTTTTATGTCGTTTCTTACCACTTCTAAAGGATGAAGAATTCCAAGTTCAGCCAGAACCGCTTCCTTCATCTCTTTGTCTTTTGGGAGTTGTATGTAGCTATCCTCATTGAAGACCTTGGCTCTCCGCTCCACAGATGGGAATCTTCTGAGAAGAGGGAAGGAGCCATGAATTTCAATAAGTCCCTTCTTCCAGACTAATAAATTAACCACAGCAGTCAATGTATACAGATACTGAAATCATCTTCAGATAAAATAGCAATCACCTTATAGCTCTCCTAAGATCTTTCAGATAAACAGCTGTTAACTTATATACAGTAGCTGCTAAAATTATCTTCAGATTCCAATAATGCTCTGTTAATATGGTGCTTAAGAGGACTACAACTTCAAATTTTGAGCTACTTTCAAGGGGGCATTGGGGGCCGTGGAGTTGTCGGCTTGCCACTGTAGAACTGAACATGCCGCGACACCTGCTCTTAAACCTTTCTCATCCAGAACCTGCAGTCCGTAACACTAAAAGTGGGGTGCAAAAAAAAACTGAGGTCATTACAACCTTACCCCGGTAGTCAATTTCCCTTGATTAATGACAATCCTGTTTGAGACCGCCGTGTGTGGTGACAGCTTGGATAAACAAAGAACACTCACAGGCTACAGGCAGTATTCTTTCCTTTGTTACTTTCACAGAAATTGTATCCAATTTACAGTTCCTGGAGCTACAGTGTATGTATGCCAAGCATGTTGCTTTGGTTCCTCGGTACTTAAAATTGGTCATAAAACTGTCTCTCTAGAAGGTTAATGGATTTTACCAAACTCTAGCTAGTTGGAGCAGTCACATCATGAATGAAAATTTGCATATATGCACAAATTGGTAAAAGTGGGAGGAGCCAAATGCCTTAGTTCACTCTCCCCCCCTCCCCATGTCTGTCTGCCATCCCTAATTAAGCGGCCAAGGTAATACAAGGAACACAACATACCACGTTGATACCTTTCAACAGAGCAAATTACAAAAGAAGTTGCATCGTAACATCGTCGAGAACTAATGGAGGGTGATGGGATGGCAGGAGGGATGAATGGCAACAATTATGTAAGGATTAATGCACATTCAATTCAAATTTTGAAAAACAACCTTTTGACTGACAAAAAGCAACTACAAGAGATCACATTTTTATTGGCATTACAGTACTGTACCCTGTAGCAAATATGATGGCAACAACTGCTCTATATTGAACCCTAACAACAACAAAAAAGAGAAAAATAAAATGAGCAGAAAAAAGAAATGGCCATCACTTTAAGGGTAATAAAAAAAAAACCATGATGGGGATAAATTCTAATACAAGATTTTAGAGCAGTTTCAATGCTTTTATGCAAGGGTGCTCTTCTCTTCCTCTGAACTTACTTGCTGAATATGACATCATGGGCAGTGCCAGGTATGGAAAACACCCACACGCCACGAATAGACATTTCTTTCCTGGTCAATCGTTATCGAGTAACTTCACTGCTTCATGTGCTGATGATATCTACTGAAAAATTCAAAATAAGAAATAAATTCAAAATATTAAATTAACAAAATAGCATATCTGTTTTGAAATAAATTCATGCAACGATACTTCAGTTATCTGTCCATGTTTACATCATTAGTAGTATTGTGATATAATGCATCGAATCATGGGTTCACCAATATATGCCAAATTTTGCGGTCAAATAAGGTCACATGATGAATTATTAACTTAGTGTTTTATTTGCTCAAAGATATATCATGCAAAGCATTTTGGGGCAGTGATTGAACATGTAACTTTTATTGCATTAGCAGTATATGTTGAACCAACGTTGCATCTTGTTTCAAAGATCACAAATTCAAAGTTCGAACAGAGGCAGATCCATATGGATTTTTTCCCCATATGCGAAATGCCAAAACCCCGTAGGAAAATACCCACGCCCCAACGTGAGTATTTTCCTACGGGGTTTTTTGTGGGAATTTTTTGTAAGGGCAGGAACAAATACATATACTAATAATACTCATAGTTTTTACAGTGTAAACTGTAATATATGTTATATTGTCTCAATTTTTGATTCTGTAACTTAGAAAATAATTAAGCTAAATGTACCAAGCTAGCACACATGCAAGCAAACTCCTTTGTATGAACTAACAGTAGCTAGCACACATGTATAGGCTTTCATTATTATATACTTAAGACTAAGTACTCGTAGAGGACTACTACGAGTTATACAACTAAGTTACAACAAAACGTATTAGTACTATCACTACTACTAGTACTAAGTTAGTAGTACTACTGTACTTTAAGTTTTAAGTTGTAATACTACTACTAGTAGTAGTAGTACTAACGTTAAGTAGTGTTATGTTATAGTATAACATAACACTACTTATACTAAGTCATACTTATACTAAACGCTGCGACAGTGCGAGCGTCTGTGAGTGGTATACTAGTCGTACCATGCTGCATTATTTATTATACTGACGAAAATCGTCGTCTAAACAATACGAACTTCAAATACATCCCGGAAATCGACAATGGCGTTGTGCGGATCCTGTATTCAACAGTGCTGCAGTATAGACTAGTATTGTACGTCCAGTCGATTGCAGCGCGGTGCAGGTTTTAACTCCAGACCTACCCCTAAGAAAGAGTCCTAATCCAACGAAAGTTTGGTATGCAGTTTAGTGACTAGTAATTTAATACTAAATTAGCACTAGTAATAGTAGTATACACAGAGGTCGCAATCTTACTGCAGTCAGGTGCCTATCGAAGCACATTGACGCTAATTTTCAGAGCTACGTATTTTGTGTTTATGAATTAAGTACCAAAACTATACGTTTACTTTCATTTGACCAGTATATGAACCTTGCTATTCTTAACATAATGCTTCCTATTGTTTGTACCGTAACAAATGTAAAAAAAATGCGCATAAAGTGATAAAATCAACTAAATTCAAAAACGATTGAATCTTGGTTAGGCCTACTACTGATCATTCATTTGCAACACAACACAAGAGCAAACGTACAACCGATCTCTGCGGAATATTGTGTCACCTGATAAGTCAGGAGGTATCACTCTCTACAGAGGCATGTAATGTCCTTTAACTTAATAATAATTTTATGTTCCTTGACTATTTTAATAAACTATTTGAAAACTTATATAGATCAAAAGAAAATATATGGTCACCGTTGAGATGATCCATTGGCTCAATAAATTAATGTATGGAATTTCACGATCGTTTGTAAGCTATATTTCAGCCTAACATTAGTAAACGTAAATGCAGTACGAGGCATCCGTAATATAAACATGTGTCACTTACTTCCGGGATGTAGACACCATTATTTTGTGTACAATACCACAGTATTAACTAGTATTATATATAATATATTTACGGCCGGCTTTGTTTGTAGTTTTGCGTGATGATACCCTGATATGTAGGCTACCGTTGTCCGGTCCAGTTTTAGAGGCCAGGTTCTTACTTGGATGTCTTTTCTTAAAAAGCAGGCCTATACTATAGTATAGACGGTTATATTTGGCACGTCATTCCACAGTAGAGTTGGTTGCAATTCATTCATTAGTGTGCAGCTCCACTAAATTACATCCTTCCTCTTGGGAGAACACGATGATTTACAAATTGCTCGTCCGTCTGTGCGGGAGAATCCGCCTTCCTCACCTTCAGGCTACTGTAAAGTGTAAGTAATGGCGCTTAAAAACCGGTCTGATTCGGAACGGAGGAAGAGAGCTCCTGATCCCGGTGGGGGAAGCCGAAACATCATCAAAACATCGTCCTCATCCAAGAAACGAACATGTGGTGCCTATGTTGTTGTCTCTCTGTCAACATTGGTTGCGATCATCGCTGTTTTATCAGCCTTCTTTTTAAGAACCTACTTCCATGATCTAGCAGAAGAAAAATCATACCTTGAAATGAGGTTGGGTGAAGAAGGCCTGGAGCTGTTCAAAGGCTACGATCGTGATAGGGACGGCTTCATCAGCATCGCTGAGTTTGAGCCACTCGTTGAAAAGCTCCTCTCAGGGGAACTAATGGTAAGTTACTTGTTTACCCCGCTGTAGGCTGTACGTGTCACCCAAAAACAAATCCCTTTCATCACTGACTAGTTTGCTTCTACCTTAATAATAGTTATAACAATAAATAGTTATAACAAGAACTAATATATAATCTTGTTTTGGAATGTCCACTTTCAGATATTAAGAAGAACTTATTTTTAAGTCCAAATCTCGGCTGGAGGGGGTGGGGGATGTACTTCATGTAACTTGTAAGACCACCTCAAAGGTTGTACATGCCTGTGTACAGTATGTATCATTGATGTGGTCTTACAGTAGCCTACATGTGAACCCTTGGATTCTCTAAAGAATTGGTACTGAGAGAGTAAATGTGTCCTGTGAACCCCCCTTATTTCCTGATATAATTGTCCTTGGCCCCTCCAAGTTTTCTGAGAAAAGGGAGCTAGGATATGATGCCCCTGCCCTTTCACTCTTGGATCCACCATGCACTGTCCAGGACCCATTCCCGGCTACTGTGTCCGTCCGTGCATGTACCCAACACCTGTGTGAAATTAATAACAAACTTTGTTTCTTTGAATAGAATAGTGAAGTTGATTTTAGCTTTGCTGAGGCTGAAGTAGATCCAGCTGAAGAAGTCCTTACCTTAGAGGCTCATTTTGTGCCCTTACTACAGGAAACAATGAAGAAAGCAGAGGAAACTCACTCTGCTGTAAGTTTAATGATCATTTGTCAAGTTATTTACTGCACTGTGATATGATCATACTATAACTATATGGTACATTTTTGGCCTGTGCCGAAGGCTCCGGAACCTATAGTCTACATATGCATGTGACTGCTCCACTAGCTTTTGGTAAAGCCATTCACTTTCTAGATATGACCAATTGTACGTACCAAGGAAACCACAACAGCTTACTTGGCATAGCTCACGAACTGTAAATGGGTGTAAAAGTTCTGTAAAAATGGAAGAATATACTGCCTGCAGCCTGCAGCCTATGAGTGTGCTTTGTGTATTCAAGCTGTCACCACACACAGCGATCTGCAGAATAGGTCATTATTAAATATTTAATATATGTATATTTAATGAAGTGAAATTTATTACTGGGGTATGTTTCGGACCCCCATTTTAGCATTACAGACTGGGGTCTGGATGAGTTAAAGGTGTTGTGGCATGTATAATTGATGCGCGTGTGTACTGTATGTCATGCTGGGGCTATATAACACTGAAGTATTGCATCTGTCATACTCTGTGTTATTATGTAGGTCATGGTCAGTACATAATCCCTATTTTGTTTGATGTGTGTATACAGTATCTGAAATTGGCAATTTCTCCCTCCCTCCTGTGGGTTTAATTTCATCCAAACTTGGTATGAAGGTGTTTGTACAGTAGTCATACATTATGTACATGCTTAGGCCATTCTATTGATTTGATTCATTGGCTATGCATGATGGGGAGGATCAAGCCATTAAGAAATCATGAAAATTTTGCCTGTGAACACTATTTGTCAAGAAGGCACTCAAAGTTTGGAATATGGGTCCTCCATAATGTGAAGACAGATTCTCCCTATTGTTTTGGTATATATACTTAGTGGACTTAGTGGAGTCAAATCTAAAAGTCTTCAATACTTGATATCATATCATATTTCAATGGTAGTATGCAAGCCAATATATACTGTAAATACCTTATATTTTATTTTACTGACACAGTGATCTAAATTTTTGAATGTTGATTTAAGTAATCCACAAATGTGTTAATGTTACTCCAGTGTCTTTGCTAATTTTTTTATTTTTAAAAACATCTATGTATGACATATGAATTCTTTGTCAACATAGAGATACATGACCGCATTGTCTGGTCTCAGTGAATGGACAGAACCAAATCAAGTCTTAGCCGGGTTTCCTGTTGGGTCGTTCAAAGCTTTCCTCCCGGACGATATAACTCCAGTTGGAAAGCCGTTCACAATCATCAAGAGCAACCTCAACCTCTTCGCCAATACCTTGTCCAGCAACCGTTTTTATCCGCCAAAGGTCAAGAGGAAGGAGGTCGTCATACATCGTCTTCTCAGCATGTTTCACAAACGACCTTTCGTCCACTCCAGATTCGGTCCTCAGGGGACAATGGCAATCATCAGAGCGGAAAATGACAAATTTGTGGATGTTGTATTCAGGTGAGAACTGCAAGGAGAGAATTGGATTAAACAAGAAGGTCAATTCTTCTCTTAAGCTATTGAGGTCTTATCCGAGGCATAGCATGACTACTTATGGTAGCTCAAGGTGTGTGTGCCTAATAATGTGTCGTCTAGTATATGGCCGTCGTATATCGGTAATGGCCTCAGTGCTGTACAAAATTACACATTATCCACGGCTAGAATCGTCGCCTTCCATAAACTGTACGTTGCGCCTAAAAAACTACCTCGATTTACTAGGAAAGTATGTCTGTTCGCGTGTGTCAGAATGACTAATAATGATATGATGTTCAGTATCGCTTCTGTGTAATTCTACTACTGTCCGCACGAAACAGCGTTCTGCTGCAGTTCAACTTGCTCGTAATATTTAAGTGTTCCTCACAGAGATTCAATAAATGTTTCACTTGTTTGACTATCATTTAATTGCATATGTCGTCAGGCCATTACTGACACTCACAAAACTAATCGTCCAAAAAGTTTTTCTAAAGTTGCAGTATACTCAAGCTCATACTGTATGGCTCTGTTGCAAGCTAACCTACTGTACATATTAGATCACTCTTACGTAACCTAACGTTACATCTAAAGGTCGACTAGTGGATTTACTCTAGAGCAGCGTGACATAATGCATCTGTGTTTTCATAATGCAGTACATACACGTGCAGATTACTGCCGTTTATTATCTGTGTACTTATGCTGATATAACTGGCTGTCTGGATCTATTCTAGTCGCACATGACGTTAAAACACTGAATTTGAAGCTTAGAGATTAAGTGGAATGGAATCTATTAAAGGGATTAAAAACACAAAGAAACTGCCTTATCTTCTTCCAACTAACATCTCCCTGGTGACAGTTACAGAACCATACTAGAATTAACTTTAAGCATCTTCAATGGCATCTTCAAGTTGGAAGTAAACTGATTGGAGGTTGGAAGTGAATTGAAAACATTTTCGAAAAAGGCATGTTGAGTTCACCCAGGACGTCAACTCTATCATGGATTATAATAAATAGATGTTAAGTGACCTGGTTAGGCCAGTATTATTTTATATTGATATATAGCTCTTTTAATTTGAATCGTATTGATCAGAATAGATCACCGTGTTACTGCATCACATGTATTATTCGTTTTTGTTGTTGTAGAATTCATGCAGAATTCCAGCTAAACGAACCACCAAACCACCCATTTTGGTTCACTCCTGGCCAGTTCGTTGGCAATGTCATACTTACCAAAGATTCATCACACGTCCAGCATTTTACCCTATATGTCCCCACGAATACCAGTCTCAATGTTGGTAAGTGTTAAACAAGAAAAGGTATGGGTGATGGACGTCATTCAAAGCTGTTGTACATCACATCAAAGGATAAAACAAGAATGAAACAATTGTAGCATGTCAGACCTTCGCATAGGTCAAAACTGAATAGATAGTAAATTTTGTTTCATAAAAATACCTTGTGAACATGAAGGTTGTTATGTGAATAGTGTCTTGAACAATTGCAGCTATTTCAACATTTCTTATCGATGTTTCTGTGTAACCTACATAGTTTAGTACAGAGACAATAACTATTTGTGTACGTTAATCTAACTTGGCTTCGTTTTGGCTTTATCTTTTGTTCTAGTATGTATTTCTTCTTCCCTGCTTTTGGAGATGTAAATAGAAGCAATAGTTGTTTTTTCATATGCCATAGAAACATACTGTACCAATGTTCCCACATCATTGAACCAGCAAATTGATGAACCTTTATCGTAAACTTTGTCCACAAACGACACCCCCAGAGACATTGCGTTACAGCACTTTCGATTCTAACATGAACAGTACGTGTCATAATCACCCCAACGTTTTTGACAATAGAAAACTCTTTTCCTACCAGACATGGAGTGGCTGTATGGTTCATCCGAGATGGGCAACATGGAGGTCGACATCGGGTTCCTACCACAGATGGAGCTGGTATCGTCTCAGCCTTCTATGCAAGTGGCGATCTACGACGAGGATGGCAAAATCCTCTTCCAGCCGGAGGAGCAGCAGCACTCTCGGAAACAGACGATATCCTGGGATTTCGCTCTCTCTTTGGAAGAAGCACTTCGCGCTATAGAAGTCCAATTTTACCCATTTAAAAAGGTTATAGCAGCTATACTCTCTATGCTTTTTTTAGGCTGAAAATAAGGTAATGGGTATATAGCTGGAACCTTGTTCATATTAAACAGTTAACGGTTGCTCCTTGGATTAGGTCAGACAGGCTACAGACACCTTATCTTGATGTTGGTAGTTATCAGAAGAGTGACATTGTGGGGATTTATGAAGTGAAATAAAATAGTAATTCGGTGGCTAATTGTAACTTCTTGCTTTGTTCTTTTTCTTGTTTTGTACTTCTAGTACTTGAATATTTGTATATGAGCAACTTTGAAAGTATAACTGGATTTAGAGATGTTGCTAGAATTACATTAAGGTTCCACCCACATCACAAACTGTTACATTTCCTTAATTATTGTTTTGTATTTTGTATGTTTAGATTCCATACCTTCCATTCCAAGAGGCATTTAAGGAGGCAGAGGCAGAGAAGAAGTTAGTTCACAGCATTCTCCTCTGGGGTGCATTGGACGACCAGTCATGCTGAGGTATATAGCATATAGTCATAGCATAAACCAAAAAAAAGAGATTGAGTGGTTGCTATACTGTAGTAGCTGGTGAATCATGCAACCAATCATATCCCACCATGCATTGTCCGTTCTTGTTAGGTTCTAAAATCTGGATGGGATCAGCTGCAGATTGCCTCTCTGGGTAGATTTTCTAGATTTTAGTTGATCATGAGTCATCATCCCAAACAATAGAGTGACCTAACTGGTAGTAGTTAATTATGTCTCATTTTTGTGAGCTATATACGTAAAAGGTAAGCAGCAAACATTTGTGTGATTTTCGATCTATGTTATGACTGTTTTATCTAAATAGTTACTTCGCAGAATCAGTAACACCCACGAACAGAGGTATGCGAAGCACACTGGCATCGCTTTGGATGCCATAGTAAGGCTAACAGATCAATAATTTCCTTCATATTTATTTCAAAACATTGTACTTATCAGTGACATGGCTGCTCATTGCAATATATCACTGCTCACTAGGATATGTCGTTGCTCACCAGGATATACCGTTGCTCATTGGAATTATTTCACTGCTCATTGGAATTATTTCACTGCTCTGGTTTCATCTTGTGCCATATTCCTTACAATTAGAGTCGCCGACGATTCGACTGCAGTGTACTTTTCGAATAGGCTACTAGCTGTAGCCTACTACTAAGTACTGCACTAATACACACTGTAGGCTACATTTACACTACAGACACTTGAACAATCGTAACTATACAATGCATAGAGTGATATAGCAGGTGCACTAGCTGAGATGTGTGCTGCTTTTGCATTCACAATGTTTCAGAAAGCATGTGAATATTTCATCCAAAAGTGGAAGCCAGCTTGGATATGTTCAGATTTCATACTGACAATGTTTTCATCAATGAGAGGAAGGATAGTATATGTTCTGTTACAGCCCTTTTAGATTATTGGTATATACAAGGTAAATTGTTTGTAATGGTAGAGTGATTGAACCTTCAGTGACGTCATTGATATGCAATGTCTGTAGAAGTTGTTTCGCTTTTCCGGGTTTGTTCCAAAAATTGATGGATTTTGGACCTGTAATTTTCTGAAATAGTGAAACTGCCAACATTAATATCAAACTGTCGGGATCATCTATAATCCTCCTTTTTAAAGGAATGCTTGGTTTAAATTAAAATGTCCGCCGTATTAACCATTTTGAAATATGAAATGATAATCTCTTTCCTTTGCCTTGACATTTCAGGTTCAGGGCGGACTCTCCGAGAGACATCTCTTGAAAGTCCGCCCGTTATCCGTCTGCTGGAGACGTACTTCATCAGCAGCTGGTCTCTTGTAACAGACTTAAAGAAAGCTCAGAACGATGAAGTTGCAGCAAAACTAGCTTCCCTTTGTCTTGAAAGATATAGGTAAGTAAAACGTACACAACAACAATCTCATTGTCACGTTATAGGCTAAGTAATCATTGTCAGTCTTCCTGAGAATCCAGAAATGGTCCCGTCGCTACGGCTCCACATTTCGATAAAATATTAGTTACATGATCGGCCAGCTGTCCTTAATTATGAAACCAAGTTGCACCTCGCTTTTATTTTCATCTTTAGTTCTGGAGATCTTTACCCGCTTTGGCCGATTCTGATCCACTTTTGTCTCAAAAAGTCTCCCTCACGACCTGGCGAGAGCAGTGGCTAAATGGCTCAATGCTGCGCTGTTTTCCCAAATTTTTTTACTACCGAAGACGGGCGTGGCCGTGAGATTTTGAAAAGTGCAGCCCGATCGTACACCGCTGTCTATGATACGGCTCGCGCACTATGGAGCATTGTCGGTTAAAGGGTCCTATGTTACTGTCTGGGTTGTTCCAGTGATGTCTTGAAAGTAGCTAGTTTATATACATTCAACTAGTTTATATAATTACAAGGGTAATTGTTACCTCCTCTGTCCTATGTCCAAGGAGGTCGTCGGACAGATACATTGTGACGATAGGGTCAAAGTCATGCCACCTATTTGAATGTATTGCGCAGCTGATGAGCTACCACTTATGTCTCAGTACACCTATCCTTAGGTGGTAGAATGTCTCAGTATACAATTCCTTAGGAAATAGGATGTCTCCGTATACGTCTCCTTTGGTGATAGGATGTCTTAGTACACCTGTCCTTACGTGGTAGATTGTCTCAGTATACAATTCCCTAGGAGATAGGATGTCTCCATATACGTCTCCTTTGGTGATAGGATGTCTTAGTACACCTGTCCTTAGGTGGTAGATTGTCTCAGTATACAATTCCCTAAGAGATAGGATGTCTCTGTATACATCTCCTTTGGTGATAGGTTGTCTTAGTACACCTGTCCTTAGGAGGTAGGATGTTTCAGCATACAATTCCTTAGGAGGTAGGATGTCTCAGTTCACCTCTCCTTGGCTTCCATGCTCTTCATCCCTCTGCAGTTTTCCTGTCCAGATGTTGATCTCGTTGCCGAATGGAACAGTGATCCATGAAGTCAACGCTAACGAAATGTTAGATGAGGGTCATGAAGCTTCTATATCAGTGACTGAGTGAGTAATCAAAGTAAAATAAAATATTACTGAAATATGTGGGGTATATTAATTTTTATTTTATTTTGTTACGACGAATCATGCAGGAGATAACCTGTACACAAAACCAAACAATACTGAAACAGACAGCAAATGTTCCCTTGCTCTGTCTCAATCCTGTTACATCAGGACTGGAAGCAGTAGATCATTGGTGGTGTAGTGCCACAAAAAGTGCACCATTGTTTTGTATAGACAGACAATCTGCAACAGCTAGCTTTAACTAGAAACAGTCTGTACAAGAACAACAGATAATTACAATGATAAATGATTCCATGAAGTTAGGGCACTCTAAATTCTATTCACAAATTAAATGTCGAACCATAAGTATATCAAGTTTATCAAACACACTTTTTACACACTGTGAATGTGGTATTCAATGATATATATGGTTCCATGAAGTTAGGGCACTTTAACACTTCACCACTGAATGATTCAACAGTAACCTTTTCAAGTATGTAAAGTATATATGAAGTTTCTCAAACTCTATTTACACACTGAATGCAGTTTTCAATGATATATGGTTCCATGTGGTTAGGGCGCTTCAATGCTTCTTCTTTTCACAAGTTGAATGTCGAACCATTCACCACTGAATGATTCAACAAAAGTAACCTTTATAAGTATATAAAGTATATGTGAAGTTTATTAAACTCTATTTACACACTGTGAATGTGATTTTCAATGATATATGGTTCCATGAAGTTAGGGCGCAATTAACACTTCTATTAAGTTGAATGTCGAACCATTCACCACTGAATGATTCAACAAAAGTAACATTTCTCTTTTAGATTGATCAGTGATCCTTTGGTAACTGTCTACGTTAAATTTCTGACGGAAGGAGTCAATCGGGCTAAGAGGCTTGGATTCTTCTCTGAGTAGGTGAAACTTTGTTCTGCTCCAGCTTCCCTGTCTTTCCAAATGGGGGCCAGGATTACTTCGTTATTATTACTCTTTTAATTGGGTATTCAGCACTTCAAATAGTCATACATCAAGACTATTGAAGTAAAGACTGCCGGTTTGTTTCTGGAAGAATGGATGCAATCTGAAGTTGAGATGGCTTTGCTTGTTAGAACTCTCATTAATCTCGCCATTGTCACTACCATAGAGTTTTATTTCTTGTGATATATGTTAATTAGCATAGTGAATTTTTTGCTAAATTATTTACTAAATTTAAAATAAGAAATTTGCTGCCTAGTCTTTAAAATGCTTGTGAAAAGAGTGTGTGCTGTATAGAATGTATTTTTTGTTATCAATCCCTGCAGTTGACACCTTTTCTGGTTTTGCAGTTGATAGATACAGATATGATATTTATTAAACTAGTCTGTGAATGGATTCATTTGTTTAAATTTTGTAATAAAGTTTTCAACAAATACAAATCATCTGCAGTTAGTAATTATTAACTGGAGACTTTAAAAAAAACTTAGACAAAATAAACTTAGACAAAATATAACAGTGAGGTGTTCAAAGGCTTGTTAAATGGTTTGTTCACCTTTTGGGCCAAACTTGAAATGCAAGCTGTGTGCAGATTTTAATGGCTTCCTAGGGTGCTTTTCAAATCGCCGAGTTGCTAGATGTTCATTTTTTTTCTATATTTGGTGTGAAGCTATGCAAAATGTGAAAAGATGGTAGTTTCATATGTATAACTTTTCTATGGAGTAGTATTATCATGATTTGTTATATACTTTCGTTCGAAGCAACTTGCCTTTGCTTGAAAGTTTTGTTCTAACTGACACAGATTTGTGTGACTGTAAGATGATGGCTAAGTTTGAAACTACCGTAGAGGTAGTAAACTTAGCTTGACGGTTAGCGGTCTGTCATTAAATCTATGTCTGTGTGAATGTAACTTTTTGCAAACAAATATTGAGTTACATCACAAATAAAACCTGCTCTCACAAGCAATTGTGTCTTCTTTTCATAAGCTATTCTTAGCTTCTCTGCCATCCCCTAAGCCTAGGGAAAGTGCGTTGTACTCTCTGAATGATAAAATTGATGAGTAATAAAAATCTGAAGCCATAAACCAATAAAGACAAAGAGGTCTTTGGCCAATGTTTAAAGTCTGACTTTAAACATTGGTCATAAGAATCACACTGAGGAAACAAAGTGAAATTGGTTAGTCTCCATGCTCTCTTAAACCTTTCTCATCCAGACCCCAGTCAGTATAACACTAAAAATGTGGTCCAAAGAATAAAAGCTGAGGTCAATAAAACCTCCCCCAGTAAATAAATTTCCCTTGATTAATGACCATACCGTACTGCGGCGCTGTTTGTGGCGACAGCTTGGATAACCAAGGAACGCTCGCGGGCATCTTCCGTATGTGACTTCACAGAACGTTTAACCTTAACATTTACAGTTCCTGGAGCTATGCCAAACAAGTTGTGGTTTCTTTGGTACTTAAAATTGCATGAACTGTCTTTCTAGAATGGTTAATGGCTTTACCTAGTGGAGCAGTCATGTCCTCGTTTGCACATACCCTATCCAATTCTCTGGCGTTGTTTCCTTTTATAGATTTGCTAAGTCACAATCCTTATCAATAAATATATCACTCGTTGAATTACGTAAGGTGTGCATGGGGAATGTTATCCACAGGACGCAGCTTACTAGAATTAAAGCCCACCTGCCTGGGCAAGGGAAAAAGGTTTACCCCTACCGTTATGTTTGGTGGGGCACTGTGTAATCTGATTACCAGGGTCTTGAACAAGACTACATAGTACTCGTAATCCCTAACTCAAAAACTGTCAGAGGATATTTGCCTCATCAATCTTTCTATACCTTCTCATTCGCTAGTAAATATAAAGACTCGATCGAAACTTTAATTCATGCACGTTCCAATATAAATTACATTTAATGTTTGACAAACAAGTAGAAAAAAGAATATCCAAAATAAACTTCCTACTGACATTGTAATTTTCTTCTGTACAAAATATTTACTGATTTCACCTATATTAAAAACACTATTTTGTGTCGAGTTTGTTCTCGTTTGAATTAACCCATCAGTTGATGTAATACAAAGAAGCCGTGTTTTTTAGCAATGAAATCAATATTTCAATGAGGATAAACGACGCATCACTATTTTACTGTCATGATAAAGGTATGTGGTTTAAACACTTTGAAATATGATACGAAAGAAATACGAAAAATTTAAAGCAAACACTTAACTGCCCCGAACTATACACATAACATTGTTATGTTACTTTATATCACTTGAAGAAAGAACCACGGAATGAAAACTATACTGTTACCATTCTTCTCACTTTATAATATAATTGTTTAATTTTAACCATTTTGCTGGAATTGAAGGTCTCATATGTTGCCAGTTACTAACAACTATTTTACATCCCTAGTTTCAGCTCTTAAGATATACCGACGGCTTAATAGGGAGAATCACGTTATTGTACACACAGTCATATACCCTCATCGTATACTCTGTGATCGTCCACAATTCAATTTCGAAATTAAACTAATTATTAAACTGGTTTTGGGCATTGGTACAGTTGCAAAAGAGATGCTCCACGTTACGAATTACGTTCGGCACGTTATAGCTCAATGAAATAACGACTAGCATATACACGTCTACAACTTTGTCTGCTGTAGTCGGAATGTTCGAAATACAATAAGAATTTTTTTTTTTGGGAGGAAGGGTTTGACGTTACCGACAATTATGCTACGACCAATTATATCGTCTCCATCTCGCGCCTCTTCCGCTGTCTAATGTGGCGTAAAGTGGTTTCGTCAGATTCTTAACGTTTTGAAGGAAGTGATTTCGAGTAAGAGGAGGCAAAGAGGAGGTAAAGAGGGTGCACAGTAGAACCGCAAACCTGAACAAGGGAGACCTGGAAAAAAACCAGGACACAAAAGTCAGGATAGTAGGCCTGAACCCATGACCGGCTACCCCGTTCACCAGTTTCCTGGCGACCACTCTCATGAGGTGGTTCGTACCTAATTAACTAAGGGGTTATAGCTCACTTGGCACTTATATTGTCAAACAATATATGTCTTCCGAGCTTCGTTAAAATATAATTAGACTGCACTCGCACAGGCCTATCATGACTTCAGACGTTAGGTTGAATGATTGGAAGTCAGTCGTAATTTGTTGAGTAATATGCAATATACGAGGAACTTCATCTAACGGTTTACTAAAGAAGAGTGATGAAGTCAAACTCTGAGCATGCATTTATTACAAAAGTGCGAAATTACGAGACATTTAGTAAACAACTTAAAGCCGATATTTACGGTCCTTGCTTCAAGTCCTAGTAGTACGGCGTATTTAGCTTACATAACGTACCGTATCAATACCCAAAAATATGTTAGTCGCATAAGTTCCACCAAAGTACTCCTGCAGAACGATGCGGTTTAATTCACATACACTAAGTTGTTGCCAGTAACCAAGTAATTGGCTTTACACACGAATGGTAATACAGTCACCTCGCAGTTATAGTCGTTCACTGTTCCCGAAAAGTTACCAATAAATTCAGTCTCCAAAGAAGACATCCAGTTATCAACGCTAGCCACCATACACTTTTCAATCGTACATAATTCTTCTTTGATGTTGCATGGTTGACTACAGTTATTGGTCCCTTCATAGATGTCTCCGGTCCATATATCGAACTCCGACTTGTCGGTCCAGGAACCACTCTTGCAATTTGGGGTTGTATACCCTCCCATGTAGAACGCCACCGGCTCCAGTGCTACCTGGTAGGCGAGATCTCGCACAAAGATGAACTCATCCATGTTTGCTATAGATACTAGGTTAGTGTTGGTGGTTTGACAATATAGCTCGGCCTCCGGGAACGTCTTCTCGTCGGAATAATACAAGTAACAGCTATCTTTGTAAGCTCTCCAAGGTGGTGGACATCTTATGGAAATAACTGCCGCAACAGAAGTTAGAACAAACGTGATCTTCGTGAGAAATTTCATACCAGGACCGTTTCTAGGTAGTCTTCCGAATATCAACAAAGAAATCGCAAACATCAAAATAATAATATTTGACGAATGTAGCAGTACAATCAGTGTTGATTTCTTCATTGGCTAAGTTACGGTTTGTTAATACTGCAGTGTGCATCTACACAGAGCCTATAGCTGACAGAAAACTAACCGGTTTCTCATTCCTCTCATGTCCAAGTTAAAAATGGCGTCTATGATTTTGTACTCCATTGTCAAATATTGTTCATTGTTTGCATCCGTACATGTCTTCTTGTGTCACAGACTTTTTAATAAACGTTTCTTTATTGATTGTGCTTGGAAAGTCTCAACAGAACCAATTACACCGTACATTACATAAACTCCTAAAAAGTGCATGTCACAGAACCAGCAAGTGATCTTCATTAAGTCAGCCAGCATGCTCGTCAATTTCGTGCCTAAACGATTCGTGTAACCTTTATCATGCTGTCATTCGGTCGTGTTTTGCGTGATTAACCTGTTGAAAGTTGAACACGATGATCAACGGGCATTAGCACTAGTTTTCAGGCCATTTTCAAAATAAAATTATTGTGTTTTTTGTCCTCGAAAATTTGAGACACAACTGACGGCAACCGTACGAATATAATTTAAGTTATAATGTTCTAAAGAACGCAGTCTCTTGGATGTTACGATAAAACAGGGAGCGAATGGCTAATATACGCAACCCAATTCGAAGTTTATGCAATACTAGGCTAAATTACACAAGATCGCATATACCGGTACCCATGTAGGTTTCACTTTCAGTCTAGACAGTCACTTTCAGGCATATCATAAATTCTCTAAGAAGACACTGCTTTTACATAGTTTAAACGAATTCAACGTGTCTGTAATTATCGTGAATGAACTTTAAAATGATATCGGATACTAAACAAAAAAGTCCATATCCACATTCACGGGAAGAGTCATGACATCAACGTTTAGGTAGCTGACCTAGCGATTCCACCGGTAGTTTTGCAGCTACTAGCTATAAGTAAATGTGTCAACGATGGAGGATTGTTATGACGAGTGTGGCACATAACTAGACACGTAGGGGAGTAGGCCTATAGGCATTTATCATTTCATTTCAAGTTCTCAATCAATAATTATTAGGGGCAGTCACTGGCGAAGATTTGTCGTCAACAAGCGGGAGAGGTGTTGAATCCACTAATAATATATGAAATTTACTGAAACCATGGTGCCCTATGGAATG
>JAODAG010347589.1:0-17723 GCA_027574785.1 Orphnurgus asper
GAAGGAGGAAGATCACATTTTTCCGACCGTTTAAAATAGACAAACTGGCACCAAAGTACTGCCAACAAACCCACCAATGTATATACTACCAATGTACCTACCAATGTACTGCCAATTTTTTGAGTAATTTTTTTCCAAGTTGTTATCATTAATGCTCTGGTCAGGTGGAGCCGATTCTGCCAAGGTTGGAAAAGAAATTGTATCCGATTCATGTTGTGAAGAAATGAGTCATGTTTCAAAACCGCTCCACGAATGCTTCCAGTCTCTTCAAATTTTTTGTGAGTTTAGTTTCTAACATGTTGTGCAAGTGACCAGATTTTGGTCTTGTGAAAATGCCAGGAAGAGCCAAGAAGTGTTACATCCCAGGGAATCGTCGTCATTGAGATGCAAAATGTTTCATTCCTCCAAAATTAGGCGATCACTCTGGAAGACTTGTATTCTGCTCATCGACGAACCGTCATCTCCCAGGGGACCGACGAGAAGGAAGAGTGTCCTCCCATCCAGTCGGACCTCCGGCTGCCGCTGTTTGGCTATACCATGGAACAACTGAACCTTCTGCTGGTGCCATATGCCAAGACCAAGTGAGTTGAGGAACTTAAGGGGATAGAGAAGTGGAGGTGGCAAGGGGGAAGTTTAGAGGAGAGGAAGTGGAGGACATGGGAAGGAGAGGAAGCAGTTTTGGTACAGAGAAGGGGGTAGAAGTAGGGGAAGGTGGACGTATAGGGGACAGGACAGGGGTAGTGGAGGGGAAATATGGTACAGGAGAACCACATGCAGTGGATGGTGAAGGAGTTACAGTAGCGTGTCCGTCTTGATTTTTAGAACGTGCTTGTTACCTGATATTTCCCCTTAAAGACAAACCATCTACCATCAACATTACCCTAAGAAGTCCACGATTGAACTTCCTCCTGTAGGCACTGTTAAATATTCATTAGTATGATCGCATAGGTCCTCCTTACCTGTACGTCCACTACGGCACGATTTTCCCCGCAATCCGCTGGCATGATCGCAAAACTCCCCACGAACAGTCGTAATTCCACTTATTTGGATAAGTCTAGAAATAATTTACTCTTCTAGCTTTGAGACTGCATAAAAAACTTAGTGTTAAAAACATGGAAAAAATAACCTCATGAATATTCAGAATCTTCTGTGTTGGATTATTGCTATTCCCCCTTCCTGTTTACCCTCCTCCCGCAGGAAAGAGGCCCTCGGCTCGATGGGGAACGACGCACCGTTAGCCTGCCTCTCGGAGAATTCTCCGTTGATGTTTGAGTACTTCAAACAGCTCTTTGCCCAGGTCACCAACCCGCCCATCGATCCGATCAGGGAGAGTATCGTGATGTCGTTGGTGAGTTTTCATCCATTACTTTTTTGAATGACATGTTTATTTATTCAGTTCATGGAGGGTGGGGGAAGGAGTAAAGGAGGAGGAGGAGGAGGACAAGGGGATGGACCTGATCTGGGGTTAGGAATTTCTGCGATAGGAACATCCTTTTTTTTCTGAAGTATAGAAAGCTTTCATGAGTGATATTTATAAATCCATAACGGAAGACAGTGGCGTAGACTGGGTGTGTTTGATATTTCTCTGAATACACAAAAGGAAATAGCACCTGATTGTGCCCTACGGCAAAACGGGCTAATTAAAAAGTCATGATGTCACGCACGTTAGTCAAGCCCGGGTTGGTTTGCAAAGGATAGGTGCAAAGACCATGATTGTTTGGTTTTACATATCATGAAGGTAAAAAAAACCACAAATTACGTGCCTGGTGAAAATGGAGGCCTTCAGTACTTCATATAAATTACTTCTACCTTTAAATAAGCACAAGGTTGATTAGATAGATATCTAGATTGTCAAACATTAATCACTGTCATGAAACACAAAGAGAAGCAAAGCGTCATTAAGTAATCACCATTTTGCGTTCGAACAAGTCACACCATCCAGTGATACGTCGAAGGTAGGCTCAACCCCGCCTGCCGATATCTTCCTGTGGAACGTTCTGGTCGTCCTTTCAGTTGTATTTCTTGTGTCGTTGCTTCTTTGGCATCGAAATAAACATTGAACGAATCACCGACGTGTAATAAACGCAGATTCAATAAATCTGCCTCTGTTCCTGTCCAACTCCTTTTTACAATAAATAGTCGGAGTGACGTTAATTTCGGGAATGTAACTTCGTGTAAGACCCACCTCAAATGTAGCATATGTACATACATGTGTATGCAGATACTAGCCTATCCCCTTACTCTTCATACATAGTCATGTATGTATCCTATATTTGAGGTACGCCTATGTACTTCGTGTAAGACCCATCTCAAATGTAGCATATGTACATACATGTCTATGCAGATACTAGCTTATCCCCTTACTCATACGTAATCATGTATGTATCCTATGTTTGAGGTATGTACTTCGTGTAAGACCCACATTACGTTTGACTCTTTCTCTGTAGTACATACTGGTTAACAATTCTTGACATAATATGTTGTTGGCTGTCTATGCACCAGATTAAGGGTGGTTATGATATATATCTAAAGCTGACAGCTTGTAACTGATTTCTGCTGATCGTGAGAATCCCATCGTATTCCCAGGCTTGTCCGGTGGGACCGGAAGCTAACATCCTCGAGCCCAGCGAAGAGCAGTGCCGTCGCCTTTTCCTCGGGACCCCGATCCTGACCCTCCGAGACCTGGAGGTCATCAAAGGTGCAGACTACAAGGGATGGAAGGTGGGTTCCCGTCAACCTCCTCACTTTTCGAAAATGACATTACGTGTATGAAAATGGCTAAAAGTAGAATAAATGTTTATGATGTCTCTGTAGGTTCATCTCGTCTGTAATTTCTGTAAATAATCCGTGTCTGACGTTGTCATCATTATAATGGTCATCTTCCTCTCAGCCCAAGACGGCCTTTTGATTTACTTCCCCTACTCCCTAGCCTCTCCTTATCTCTACAAACTGCCACATTCCTCGTTATCCTTCCGCAGACCAAGACCATCGACACGACGTTCCCCGTGGCCGACGGGGCCGGGGGTCTCCTCCCTGCCCTTGACAGAATTTGCTCAGAGTGCTCCCAGGGGGTGGAGGAAGGCTACCGTCTCCTGGTCCTCAGCGACAGGCAGGCCGGCGAGGAGAGGGTGCCCGTCAGGTGAGTCCCATTTCGACCGTCGTCAGTTTGAGCGGAAGCCGTCGACTCTGCCGTTTTCTGGTGTAATTGAAAGCCAACTTCCAATATCCTGTTGGGGGCCAGGTCGTATGTGTGAGAGAATTATCATAGTGCTTCACGGGCAAAAATTGAGTCTGGCATCAGAACAGAAAACTTTCCCTTTTTCTAAGGATATTCATATTGCAGCCTTTGCGTAAGATATGAATTAGCCTAACGTTTTGCAAGAAGTCTTGTTTCTATGGTCGGCGCTTAGACATTTTTTAATTTATCCAGTTTGCAAACGAACGACGCTTCCAAAAAAAAAAAACGTCCTCTCCATCCAGCTCCCTCATGTCGGTCGCGGCCGTCCACCACCACCTGATCAAGACCCGGCAGCGGCTCAAGGTCGGCCTGATCTCGGAGACCGGCGAGGCCAGGGAGATGCACCACTTCTGCGCCCTCGTCGGCTTCGGCGCCGACGGCGTCTGCCCGTACCTCCTCTACGAGATCCTGGCAGGGCTCAACGGGCAGAACCTCCTCGGGATCGACGTCTCCGACGACGAAATCCAACGGCGGGTGATCCGAGCGGCGGGCAAGGGCATCTCCAAGGTCATGGCCAAGATGGGCATTTCCACCCTCCACAGCTACAAGGTAATTTTTTTGTTATGTGTTTGAAAATCTGTCTTTGAGATGCGGGTTAAAGTTTTCGCGAGCGGGGGAGAAGGGTCCACGCACCGTGTACCGGAGGTAAACCCACGTTATATGCTTAAAGACGCTGTTGTTTATGCAAAGGTCGAGGGTCGTAGGACTCGAGTCACATCCTTCTACGAAACTATATATATCTTCATATGTTTGAAATCTGAAAGAACTCATCCTACAAAGAAATATAAAACTGAATTCTTCCAGCAAAGCTAGAGCACTTTTCATAGTTAATGTTAAGTCATACGTTTAGGTATCATTCCACAAATAATATCGTCTCCTGCTCTGAAATTTTTCTGACCGCAGGGAGCCCAAATCTTTGAAGCAGTCGGGCTGAGCAAGGAAGTTGTAGACAAATGCTTCGCCGGCTGCCCCTCCAGATTGGACGGCGTCGGCTTCAACGTTTTGGCGGAAGAGGTAAGTTACGACGACGGTCGAATTAAATAATCCATTCTTCGGCCACCTTTCGACAAACTCTTCGCTGCGAATGCATGCTAGTGTCGAACACACGGAATGATACTATAATCAAAGTCAACGGTGGGAAAATGACGATTAAAGCTGGATGCGATCACTGAGGCATATCCAAAAAAAAACCACAGAAGGGGGTGACTTCAAAACGGCTCAAAATAGCCCCAAAACCTGACTTGACCACCCAGGTTGAAATACCATTATTTTGGAAATGTCTGATTGGTTTCATTTGACTGGTTCCTGTGAAGGATTTTATGGACCTTTTGCGACTTGGTTCCAATTAGAATCCATTTGGGACAGTTATTTCCAATGATAAACCACTTGGAGAATGCTCATGCCAATATGAAACCAGCTTGTTCCAGTTAACTTCTTCTGGTGTGGAGATTTCTGATGCAAATTTCATCCTGTCAGTCATCATGTAGTAGTGAAATAATATTGATAGTTTTTTTTTTGGGGGGGGTGATGGAAAATATATTTAGACTTTCTGCAAGCATTCTTTCACGATGAACTGACCGTTTCAATAGCCTTTGCCACGAACAACTCTGCTTAACGCGCCCCAATTTTTAACAGATCTTCATGCGGCACACGGTTGCTTACGGTTGCAAGGACGGCGGGTCTGGAAGCCACAGGGAACCAGGATCGTACCACTGGAGGGAGGGGGGTGAGAGGCATGTCAACGACCCCCAGAGCATCGCATTACTTCAGGATGCAACGAGGAACAAGAACCAGTCGGCTTATGAGAAGTATTCAGCTAACCAACAGGAATCGGTGAGCTTTGTTAATCTCAAAAGAATGCGTCTCTGCTTGGGATAGATAGACAGTCACTTTGGCTTCGAAGTTTGAAACGTACCATAAGCTGTCAGGTTGCCGAAATACAACAGGTCGTTGAAAACAAATCAAATCGCTCAAGTTTCATGGTTCCATATAGCCAAGGAATTACAAACGGCTTCCTTTGGGGCAAAGCAGCTGTGAAACATATTGTAAATAAAACCATTACGCTATCATCCTCTGTGTTAAGCTTTTCAGCACAACGTTTCTTTTTCACATATGGTCGCCATGATTACAGGTCAAAGCATGCACCCTGAGAGGCCAGTTGGACTTCAGGTTCGTCGACCGGCCGTTGGACGTGGGCGAGGTGGAGGCCGCAGCCAGCATCGTCAAGCGCTTCGTGACCGGCGCCATGAGCTTCGGCAGCCTGTCCATCGAGGCTCATTCAACTCTGGCGAGGGCGATGAACAGGTGAGAGAGATTACCTGCAAACACTGTACATCGTATGCCGTATCAAAAATGGCCGCGGCATTACAAAATGGCAGTCGGGTGGCATTACAAAATGGCAGTCGAGCGCTTGACCTACACAGGTTAAGGTGTCCGTGGTAGAAGATTGCTTCGCGACGATGTAAGATACGAGGGCATATGTGCCGAATGAGCAAAAGATTATAAAACTTACTCTTAAATATTTAAGATAGAAATATGTCAACGCTCTCTACTTGTAAATTACGTTCTCTTTAAACGCCGGGTAAAAACGTCTATGAGTTTGCCTATGAGTAAATGCAATGTGCTAAGGTGTTTGCATCTTATCTGACTTTGGTCCAATACGGTAGTGGCAGTCTGACCACACCACGCCCCGGTTATTTTGACGCTGCCCCGGGATTGTCGATTTTCAAACTTAATTTGGCACACGTGGGAAATTTGACAAGTATGTTGACCTCGGGGTTACTTACTGCAATATCATCTCGACAACAAATTGATCGTCGTCTTCCACCGTTGGGCGCATTTTACCCCCCCCCCCCCGCAGAATCGGAGCCAAGAGCAACACGGGAGAGGGCGGGGAAAACGCCGACCGTTACCTCACCAACGACGCACAGAACTCTGCCCGGTCGGCCATCAAGCAGGTGGCCTCGGGAAGGTTCGGGGTCACCAGCGCTTACCTCGCTAACGCCGACGAACTCCAGATCAAAATGGCCCAGGGCGCTAAACCTGGAGAAGGAGGGGAACTACCTGGATACAAAGTAAGTTGGGGGAAGGGGTTGATATAGATTGGATGTGGGGGGATGCACTGGGGTGGGTGGTGGGAAGAAGGGTTTGAGAAGTTTGTAAAAGCAAGCCTTTTAAAAAGTGAGAAAGTAAAAAAAAACTTACGTGATGTGTATCTAATTTGGCCTGAAAGGAAAGGAGAGGGGATGGGAGCGGATGCTGAATAATTATGGGAGTGGTTGAAAGGGAAGAATGAATGCAAGCATCTGATGCATTAGCAATATGGAATGCCATGAAGTTAATTCATTATTATTTGTGATGAAGAGGGGCAGCCTGTAAGGAGCAGTTGTACGTGTGTTGCTCTGGCGTTACCACCGTAGAAAGATCTCCACTCTAGTTTTGGGTCACCTCTAGGTCACCGAAGCCATCGCCTCCACCCGCCACTCGGTACCGTGGGTGGGGCTGATCTCCCCTCCCCCGCACCACGACATCTACTCGATTGAAGACCTGGCGGAGCTGATCTACAACCTGAAGTGTGCCAACCCCAGGGCGAGGGTCAGCGTCAAACTGGTGTCAGAAGTGGGAGTCGGTGTCATCGCTGCTGGAGTCGCTAAGGTAGGAAAATGTAAAAAAGGGCAAAAACCGTCATAGTCTGTATTATTGGAAGGGCAAGGAATACCAAACTCGATCCGACCAACCGCTGCATTTAACGTAGCATCTTTTATATTTCATTGAGGTTTTGAGGTAGAACAGGGTAATAAAATTCAATATCTCAACGACTGATTTTTACGATTCGCTGTTTTGGAGTTATTGTTCATGGTCGTCGGTTTCTCTCATATCGTATACTAACTAAACTTATAACTATGACTATAACTTATATTTTGCTATTTTCTTTTGCAAAGTCTTCTTCAGTATGTAAAGCGATTGATGTTTATATTGGCCAATACATATAGCGCATAGATTGTAACAGTGTTCTCCCAACTAAAGATGAATATTAGAGCTGTCTCAATAAAGAAGTGGGAAGCTCATACTATAAGAGAATTCGTCCCCTTGAAATTCCGTCGTTGGCATTTGCAAGTTGATGACTGGCATGACCTGTGTTTTTCTCGCATACAGTGGGTAAAATCAGATTATGAAACATAGAAGCAACATGGTTTTCATGATATTACCACAAATTGTCCTCGATGCATAAGTTCGTAAACGAAACGGAACATTCTCCTAAAAGTAACAAAAGATAGCGCATTTCACATCTAAGCTCCATTAATTATGCCATCAAAATGACCCCTACTCCTTCCCCCCCCCCCCTAGGACATTATTTACCCTTTAACGTTAACAGGGCAAAGCGGAAAGTATTACAAATTATCTACCCTTTAACTTTAACAGGGCAAAGCGGAAAGTATCACCATATCTGGCCACGATGGTGGCACCGGGGCCAGTACCTGGACGGGGATCAAGCACGCTGGGCTACCGTGGGAACTCGGTATTGCCGAAACCCACCAGACTCTGGTTATCAATGACCTAAGGTCAAGGGTCAAACTACAGACAGACGGCCAACTGAGAACTGGTAAGTTAATGTCTAGGGACTCCTAAGATTACTTTTTGGAAAAAGTAATTCCTAAAAGCATATGGTTGCCATGTTGTTTGGTGGAATTTAATAAACAAAATGTGATTCCACGAAGTTCTTTTCCATGGACGTTCCGCCGTCATGGTAAATTACAATGTTTATTTGAATTACGTATCTTTACTAGTACTTTTGTCTTTGTTCGTGCAATGTTGTCACTGATCTTTATATTATTTGTGGCTTTGAGATCAAATAAGAAAAAAGGGTTGGACCCTGATAGACTTCATCACCTCATGATTATGCATGTTTACGATATTCCTATTAATTTGTAGAGAAAGAAATGTAAACGGATCCTTTCTCTCAACACATTTGTTCTTAATTATTACTACCATGGGATCTTGGATACCGTCTTCTGAAGCCCAGTATATATATTTATTCCTTCTCAAGAAGCAGAAAAGAAAGAGCCAAGGAAATGTCCTTGAAACAATGCCAGCCAAAGGCATGTCCAGTTTTGGCTGTATCCTATCGCCAAAACTGATGGGCATAAAAATTCAAATATTCTGCGGGGACACCGTCCTGCCAAGTGATTCCGCACGGTTGTGGAGGTTGAAGCCATCCCTAGAAATAATGGATGGAGATAAATGCGAAGGATATGTAAAACCCTTTTGGAATGTAAGGGAGCAACAGGGTTCTGGTTCACTGCAAGTTCTCCTCACCCAGCTTTGTCGTCATTTCCCTAACATATATTTGCGTGCATTGCTTTCAGGGAGGGATGTGGTTATAGCCGCCATGTTGGGAGCAGACGAATTTGCCTTTTCTACGGCGCCTTTGATTGCCATGGGCTGCACCATGATGAGGAAGTGCCACTTGAACACTTGTCCTGTGGGAGTGGCTACACAGGTAATGAGCTTACAGATTCATTGCATATTCATGAATTGGACAACTGCAGGTTGAGAGATTTGAGACTTTGAAACAGCCAATGTTTTGAGCTTAAGGCTCGAAATTGGTGACTTAGAACTTGGAACTACTATATGAAGACTTGCCAGATTGCCAGGTTGCCAGATACCTAATAACCTGTAACCTGATCTATTTGAAAAATTAAATTGCCGGATATCTCCTTACTGTAACTGTTTTTGTAACTATATTTTGTAGAATTAAATTCACAGCAAAATTGCCAGATACTTCAGAAACTATCACTGTTGTAAATAACTGACAGCAAACTTGCCAGATATCTCGTAATCAGAATCGATGATCGTTTTCCACTTTTTTTGAGAGTCAAGTACGTATCTGCAGTAAATAGCTTTTACGTGAAAGCCGTCGCTGAAAGAGTATGCATGCAGTAGCCAAAACTTCAAACAAAGCTCAGTGCCCTTCAATTATTGCTTCAATAACAAAGCGAAAAACATGTCAAGCTTAGATGCTAACTTGAGAGATAAATCTAGGTAGCCTAAATATTTTCTGCATTTGTAATTTTTTCTTTCTTTCAGGATCCAGAACTGAGGAAGAAATTTGAAGGACAGCCCGAACACGTCATCAATTTTTTCTTCATGCTGGCTGAGGAGATCAGAAGCTACATGGCTAAGCTTGGTTTACGAACATTTCAGGTGCGGACTTAAATTAACGACTAGGGGTCGTTATGATTTGGGAGGGGCCGGCTGTGGAGACTGTAATGTCTGAGGTGTCACTGCTTCAAGTATTGAGTTGCCATGACGACCCAGTGTCCATGACCAATTCGATTTAACCCCTACTGTGACCGTGGCTGTCTAGTCATAGTGATATAGTACCTCATTCTTGCAAGCTTGTTTATAAATCCACTAATAGAGTTTGACCTACCTATGTTATAGAGAATAGACTTGAATTTGTGATCGATCTATCCATTTAGGCAAAAACAAATGTCGTAGTGCGCTAGTTTTGGGGTGAAGGATCTTGTGCCGTCATGAACCACCTTTTCGGGCGATCCGCAGATCTCGTCCCGCTCCCCCATCCCCCCGATTGTTTCCCCGGGTTCGACCAAAGACCGTCGATAAAAACCTCCGCGTGGTTTGATGCTCCTCTTTGTACCACTTCGTTCCCGACAGGATATGATCGGTCGATCGGACCTGCTGAAGCCATCGGGAGCGCGGTCCTCGCGGAAAGGGCAGACGCTGAGGTTTGACCGGATCTTGTTGAACGCCCTGGAGATGCGGCCCGGAGTCAACACCGTCGGAGGCAGCGTCCGGCAGGACTTTGAGCTGGAACGGAGGCTGGTGAGTCGAAAAATTTTGCCAGGGAGGGGGGTAACGACGACAGTGAAGTCATGTGTCTCGGGGGTGGGTGTACTCAATTTTGGTCATAATATGTGAAACAATGACATGACTTACCTTCCAAAGCTACTTTTCTTATCATTATGATAATACCCCATTATGTAGAATTATTTTAAAATTCCTGTCCCACTTGATAATGTCGCTGGGATAGGGATCATGCATATGCTACCCCCCCCTCTCCAACTTGCGTCTAGCATTGGTGTTACTTGGCCAATATGAACGTATGCTGGGGCACGTTTGATTTGAAAATGCACAAGTATTATAGAGATCGGCTTGTGAAATCAAACCATCGATTGATTGTTGTTACTGCTACCGATTCCTTAAACTTGCCCCCGGGGGTACAAACGCAAGTAGCATTAGTATCAGCGTGGAAGGTACTGATGAACATGTGATTACTGCATGCTGAAGTAGCATTACTATCAATGTGAAGGAACCGTTAAAACCTTAAGTTCTCTCTCGGATTACCCCTTTGTCTTAAGGATAATTATCTAATTGCCGAAGCCAAGAGCGTCATCGAGGGTACCGCTGAATGCTGCCACATCAAAGTCGACGCTGGAAACACGGCTCGTGCATTTGCGACGACTCTCAGCTATGAAGTTGCCAGGTCAGTCCTTGTAAACAAATGTATGGTGTATGGTTATCTCGTGGAATTATGATTATGCATGGATGTGCAGCCTGTATTGTGTATGGAGTGGAGTGGATTAACTTTTGCAAAGGTGACTTGGTGATTATCTGAGCTGTGTTAGAGGTGTCAGTGTGACTTGCATACATTGGTCAACTTAAATTGGTCAACATAAATTGGGTTGGTCAACGCATGTTTCAATTATGACAACTGTATACACGGTTAGATGCCTGTGTACATGTTAGAGTTGTGACTTAGTATGTCTCGTCATAATCTGAGATGTACAGGTTACAATGGCGACTGGCCATCCTATGAATCTGACATTCTCAGTGCTCAACATTAACGGTAGCCTGGGCAAATAGTAGCACAGAGTGGGCAAAGTCAGTTCTTGCGTCAAGTAAGACCAATCACTTGTAGACATTCCTGTAGCTATGGTTGCATCCAGTGACACCTTGCTCCATTTTGAAAGTGTTCTTGTACAGACTACAGACTGACAAAGGTATTAATCAATTTCGCTGTATTCTCTGTTGTAGGAAGTACGGCGATGAGGGCCTCCCAGATAAAAGCATCAATATTGATGTCAAAGGTCACGGGGGTCAGAGCTTCTGTGCATTCCTATCCCACGGCATCCATGTCGTATTAGAAGGTGACTCCAACGACTACGTCTGTAAGGTAAGATCGCTCAAACATGATGGCTGTGTTTCTTGTTTTCAGTTTGACAGACTGTAAATTTTGTTCCTCTCCATGTACATTTGCGTTCGACTCTCTGTACTCTTTTCCCAAACTGTTTTACAGTGTAATCATAGCATTTAGCATTTAGTGCTGTAAAGTTTTGTTTTCAGATCATAGTGACAATTATTTTCCTTTGAATTCATGACTTCCTGTCAGATTTCCTAGGCTGTAATCATTTTGTTTTACATTTGATGCTGCCAAGGTCTTGTTTTCAGGTTGTAATTTTTAATAATCAGAAGTGTAATCATCATCTTGCAAAGTATGATCACTAATTCATTCTGCTTTCGGTGTAATAGAAATGTTACGGCTTTCTCTTGATATTTTGTTACTGTACTGACAAAACTGTTTTGCAACAAATTTGTCTTGCTAAGTACTTAGGAATGGACAATGCATTCTCGATATGAAACAAATGCAGTTTTATTTCAATACTGCATGAGCATACAAGGGGAGAGGGTTGCATGCCCCCCCCAAAAACAAATTTGGGGGAGAGTGAAAATTCAGGCAAACCCTCTGCCTGAATTTGGGCAAAAGTCTCCTGGTATTTTTAGGAAATCCTTTGGAAAGTTTGAAAGCACGTCAAGTGGAAACCGGGCTGGGAGACTTTGCCCCTTGAGAGAAGTAGATTAATTTTTCTGAAAATAGCGCAGTAAATTTTGAATCGGTGGGCAGCATCATCACTTTGGAGCAAATTCAGATATTCATGCCAAAATAATTTGCTAGATGTTAGCTTGCCCAAAAAATCGAATGGTTCCAGAATTTGCCTGGAAAGGCATTTTGTGAACAGCGACGACGACGGTCTTTTGTGAAATGTGCTCTGTACGCTGTCCGAAGTGTTTCGCAGCTGGAGAGAAGTCATCTCGTAGCATGTCATATCGCTGGACTGGTTCAGTCTGCTTTGAGGTCGAACATCGCTACGTCGTAACTTTTCCATCATCCCCCCCCCTGCGAAACAGGCTGTTAAAGCCATCATTCCATCATCTTCTGCACGCTGTTCTCAACATTCAGTTTCCATTCATTCCACATCGTCCATCCAGGGTCTGTCGGGCGGCACCGTCGTAATCTACCCGCCTAAGGACATGCCCGACGATTACAAATCCCAGGAGAACATCATCGTGGGCAATGTCTGCCTCTACGGCGCCACCGGCGGCAAGGCGTACTTCCGCGGCGGCGCGGCCGAGCGGTTCTGTGTCCGGAATTCCGGTGCGCTGGCAGTCGTAGAGGGGATCGGCGACCACGGATGCGAGTACATGACGGGGGGCAGGGTCATCGTCCTGGGGCCCACGGGAAGGAACTTCGCAGCCGGCATGTCCGGAGGGTTTGCCTATGTATTCAACAGGTGAGAAACCATGATTTATGATCCATCATCGGAAAATTGCCATGCCACGTTACTGCCATGTTATACCATTATGGCATTACTACAGTAATGTCATGCCAATGTGGTCCCGCTATGGCAATGCCATATTATAGTCATGGTGATGCTTTGGCATAACTATTGTTCTGCCATGATATTACTGTGGTATTACCATGGTGTTTAACATGGTAAGGTTGTGCTGGTTCAAAACCATAGTGCAGACAAAATAAGGCACTAATTTTAACATAAATTCATACAAATGTAACCTTGGTAGCCTAGATATCTGTCTCACTGCATGAATATTAATATCATAGTATCATAGGGTCTCTCTATGACAACCTTCTTCCGGAAAGAGGTCAAATCCCTCAATTGGCTCTGGGACATCTAGAGTGTTTAGCTAATAGTTTAGTAAGATTAGGGTCACAGATGACAAGGACCCTAACCAAAAGGTGCGTTTTAGTTTGTTTCTTTCCGTTTTGTTAACTTCCAATGTTTCAATGTCACGGCAAATAATAACACTGCATGAACTATTTGTATGGTATTAATACAGTAATCCCATCATCCCTCTCCCTTAGTTCATTTGATCTACAAGACTGTATAGTTTGTAAACAGCAGGGTCTCACGACGCTATAATTACGACTTGTGTCTGCACATCTGGTCGAGTACATTATTATGATTCGGGCCTTCCTGTGTCTACATATCTTATGTTAAACTGCCACATCACAGTACTTGAAGCAGTCATCCACGGAAGAATGTTAGCTAATGTTGCTGGACTGGCTTCCTCTGTCTGCTGTTGTATGTGACCCGTTTCTAAGTCTAAAATGTTTTGTCTTCATGTTACCTCCCCAACCTTAGGTCCGGTAAGTTTGAGAGTCTGTGCAACAAGGAGATGGTCGCCCTGGAACCGCTGGTCAAGGACGTCGATGTGTCCTTCGTGAAGGAACACCTGGTCGAGTACGTCTCTTACACCGGATCCGAAGTAGCCGACTTCATATTGAGCAACTGGGACGAGAACGTCGTACATTTTGTAAAGGTAATACAATTCTTCTACGTGAACTATGTATAGCTGGTTAGGCCTGTTAGGCTGTTTCTTTCTACAACTGGATCTGAAGTAGCCAATTAGCTTCTAACCTGAAAGTGTATAATTCTTTGGAAAAGGACGTGACTACCTTAACAGTCAGCCAAAAATACATAGCTTCTAACCCGAAAGGGTAAAATTATTTTTGGAAAAGGAAAAACATCCGGTATGACATAGTCGAGGATATCCTCAGCAACCGAAACTGACATGGCCAATTATATGTAGCTTCTAAACTGAAAGTGTTTAATTTTTTTTTTTTGAAAATGAAATGACTATCATACATACGATATGACGAAGCAATGCAGGGCTTTATTCAGCAACTGGTTGTGATATAGCCGTTTTTTCGGTATGAAAGTGTGCAATAAAATGTAAAGTAATTAGTCTGCAACTGGATCTGAATCAGTTAGAGCTATGATCTGCCAGATTACTTTTTGAAACCTACAATTTTTGGTCATATGAGACAACCAAAAATGGAGGTTAAGACAGTTCCTCTTAAGGTGAAAGGTTACAAATTATCCTTGAAATTAAATTTAATTAAAATTCAAATTTGTGATTCAATTAAGAACCATGAACTTAACCGAGAGAGAGAACGACGAATGTTTTTTTTAAGGACAAACCGATCACCTCAAATTAATTTTTTGCAGGTGTTCCCCCACGAATATCGTAGTGCACTTCGGACCATGCGGGAGGAAGGGAAGGTCAAGGACGCCCCAAAGAGGGCAGTCCTCAACAACAGACACGTGGATGGTGTCACTACCACCAACGGGCCACTATCACCACTCGTTAAGAAATCCAAGAAAGAACCCATGGTCCAAGACATCGAATCGACCATCCCGGACACGAAGATGGAACAGAAACTGATCGACAAGGCCCTAGACAAAACTAGGTTTGATTTCCCGAAAACTCAATTTATCAAAGAAAAGAAAAAACAAATCCCATCTGTTGAATCTGAAATGGTAATTGGAAAGTTAGCCTCAAGCAAATCTAGGTTTGGATTACAATTCAAAAGATTTCTTGGGCTGGTTTTTTGTAACAAAATTTAGGATTCCCTATAATGTAAATATGAGGTATGTATGTATGTATGTGGAAAATGTTGAGGGCAGTAATGGGACACAGAGCCATTTCAAAAGATTTAATTTCTTTTAAGCTTTTAAGGATTCTTTCAGTTCCTGTCATCCTGCATTTAGCCCATACTCATAACGTCAAAAATTGTTTCTCAAAGTAATTTATTTTGATGATCATTTGGTTTGTTTCTAAATTTAAGGTGTTATTAGTGAAGCAATGTGATGTTTGTTGTTATCAGAGGTTTTATGAAGTACCATCGTCAAAGGAAGCCGTATCGCCCTGCAGAGACAAGATTCAAAGACTGGGGCGAGATTTATAACCACCAGGTCGTCAAGAAGGAGCTGAAGATGCAAGCAGCAAGGTAAGTCTGGTACCAGCAGTATCTGATATCATCAGGTTAGATACCAGTGGTATCTGATATCTTCAGGATAGATACCAGTGGTATATTACATCATCAGCATAGATACCAGTGGTACCTGATATCATCATAATAGCTCCCAGTGATACCAGTTATCATCATGATTACTCCCAGTGATCTCTGATATCATCATGATTACTCCCAGTGATCTCTGATATCATCAGGATACCTCCCAGTGTTTTCTGATATCATCATAATAGCTCCCAGTGGTACCTGATTTCATTGTTATAGCTCCCAGTTGTACCAGATGTCATCATGATAACTCCCAGTGATCTCTGATTTCATCAGGATACCTCCCAGTGTTATCTGATATCATCATAATAGCTCCCAGTGGTACCTGATTTCATCATTATAGCTCCCAGTTGTACCAGATGTCATCATAAAAACTCCCAGTGATCTCTGATATCATCAGGATACCTCCCAGTGTTATCTGATATCATCATGGTGGATGCCAATGGTATCTAATTGCAGGATCGGAAGATATTTATTTATAGGATATGAAGACAATGTTTTCATCTCAGGTAGGACGATAGGACCACTAGACTGATGGCTCTAACATAATATGACAGGTCTGGTAAAATAATGTTCATATATTTATAGTACCGTGGATAGTACTCCCGGAAGGTACCCCCTGATAATACCGCTATTTGGCTGTTTTATGGATGGACAAACATCTTTAGAACCGGTATAGAACCGTTGTGGACACTGTGACCAGCCTGCGACTTACTCCTCTCCTCTCTCAGGTGCATGGACTGCGGAACACCATTTTGTCAATCGCACACTGGCTGCCCTCTCGGTAACATCATTCCCTCGTGGAACGACCTCATTTTCAGAGGTCAATGGAAGGATGCCTTGGAGAGTCTATTGGCAACGAACAATTTCCCAGAGTTTACCGGAAGATGTTGTCCGGCACCCTGTGAGGTAAACTTTGTGGTTGCTTTATAAAATCATCCCTCTTTTTTTTTTCAAATAGTACTCCTTCTAAGGGTCATTGGGTCAAATATAGTGAAAGTAGTGTCTGGCAGATGAAGTCTCACAAAGCACATTATCAGAATCGTTGCTCCCAAAACTACCACCTTATGATATAAAACGAAATGTTCTCATTTGTTCTCCTGCCGGATAGCGGAAAATTCTGCGATAGTTTGAGATTCTGACTTAAACCCTGTCATTCCGCAGATTATATCGATGGTGTTCCTAGAAGGCAGATTAAGTTTACAACAAATATTTGTTCGATCATAATTAGACAATTTAGACAAATTTGCTTCGAGTGTGTCTGCCTCTTCTTTTGAATTTATCCGACGAATTAACCCTTACGCACCCGTGCGGACCCCAGGTTCGTTCGGAGCTGTAGGACGAGAGCAGTGACAGACGCATCTTGACTAGTTCGCGACTCTGCGCTGCTTTCCGCAAATTTTGTGCACTCCGATGAGCAGATATGCCATTGCGGCTAGGGTGACCTCGGGACGACCGAAGTCACCTGCGGCGGCCATCTTGATTTGACAGTTACCGCCCGATCGCACGTCGCTCACCCCGGACGATGACCCCCTGGAGGATACTTGCATCCGTGACATGTTTACGATGGCGCTCTATGCTCTTTGGATGGCTGGACATTTAATAAGGGTTAATTAAATTGAGGTAGTTTTCATAGTCTCTCTACAAAAATGCAAATGCAATTGCAGGCATTTGGATGTGGGCTTTGCAAAAACACAAGCACGTGAACCTTTTTCCGTCACAGGGTGCATGCGTCCTTGGCATCAATTCCCCCGCAGTCACCATCAAGAACATAGAGTGCGCCATAATCGACCACGCCTTCGAACAGGGCTGGATACGGCCCCAGCCACCCACCCTCAGGACCGGTAAGAAGGTCGCAGTGGTCGGAGGTGGGCCCTCGGGGCTGTCCGCAGCAGCGCAGTTGAACAGAGCTGGCCACGCCGTGACAGTGTACGAGAGGAATGATCGTATCGGGGGCTTACTGATGTATGGAATCCCTACCATGAAGATGAGCAAACCGGTAAGGTTAAGTCCTCTCTCTAATGTTGCTTTTCAATTCCTAAACCTTGGGGGAAGTTTCAGTGAAATTAGTTTACACATCCACATACAGTGAAGTTAGTTTACACATCCACATTCAGTGAAGTTACTTTACACATCCGCATACAGTGAAGTTAGTTTACACATCCACATACAGTGAAGTTAGTTTACACATCCACATACAGTGAAGTTAGTTTACACATCCACATAAAGTGAAGTTAGTTTACACATCCACATACAGTGAAGTTAGTTTACACATCCACATACAGTGAAGTTAGTTTACACATC
>JAODAG010347699.1:0-11756 GCA_027574785.1 Orphnurgus asper
CTGTTTGCCCGAACATGTTTGCCGAACGCCGAACGCTAATCGACCCTGTGAAAAAGCGAAACTTGCGAAGAGTTCTACGACAGTTATAGATCCCATGTCATCAAACTCACCTGGCGCCCTGCTTCACCGAACGATGGCTGGCCCTGAGCGCCTGCGTCACCCTAGAAATAGAACGCACGAGACGGAACAAAATAGTTTCGTGTGAATTCCAAATGAGAAGGGCAAAATGGGTAAATTAGCAAATATAGATTAAAATATATATAAAATTTGAAAGTAACTACATACAATCCATCATTAAACTTCCCTCTCATGGTAAATAAAACTGTTTCATCACATTCACAATTAAAGTAGCGTGCATGTTCCAGAGGCGAGCGTTGGGAACATCAAACAAAGGATTGTGATTGACGAAACCACTTTTAAAGCGAACGCTAAAACAAAACTGAATGTTTTTTTAAAATTTCACGTTAATACCATCATTCGTTGCGTCAAGTTAGATTTATTGCTAAAGGACACTCCCTGGGAACTTACTGTTGCTTACAATTAAGGTAATTAAGTGCTAGGTGGGTGGATGTAGTTGAGTTATAACCTTGGACTTCATCTGGAGTATTACACACTCACTGAAGCAGGTAAATTAAGTATAACCTTAGCCTGAACATAAAAACTGGGGTCATTAAAAACCTACCGACCCCAGTGATAAGTTTCCCTTGATTGATATGCCATTATCTGCCCGAGATCCCTGTGTACCAGTGCGATGGCATGCAGCTTGGATCATCAAAGATTGCTCACAGACTACAGGCAATATCCTTCCCTTTGCGACTGTCGCAGAACTTTTAACCTATTTACTGATTCCTGAGCTGACAGCCCAAGCAAGTGATGTTGTGGTTTCCATGTTACTTAAAACTTGGTCTTATAAAACTGTCTGTCTGTCCAGACGGTTAATGGCTTTACCAATAGCTAGTGGAACAGTTGCATCATGAGGGTAATTTACAGGGTATTCACGTTGCAAACAAGTTGATGTACACGAAATGTGCATTCGTTAAACGGTTCATTAACACAATAGATTGGGCGCACAAACACAGTTAGGACATTAAAGTTTGAAGGACTTAATCAACACAATTAGACAGTATTGTATCTAGTGTTTTGAATTTTCAGAAAGCCCTGGCGTACGACCTTTGCAGTTGTCTTAACTAAACTATGGAAACTTTCCGGGTGTTTGGTATTTCTAATATTTCCTAAAATGTCATCCCATAGACTCAAATCAATTCTTTCTGTTGGGGAGAGGGGGAGGGGAGGGGTTGGTGCCATGATACCTAGTTTGGGAACCATTGTCATAGAAGAATTTCAAGCTTTCTGAACACAATCGATTTCCATGTCGTCACACACACGCTGCGTCGCAATTTGCACCGAACACATTTACACCCCCATCGAAACAAAGGATTGGGTGCGGCGTAGAGGCTTAATTGGTAACTCGTTAACCGATAAAGCGTTGCCCATGTATAGCTGCCGTACGTACTACGTTTCAACTTTTCATTTAGTCCGCCTCCTCATTAGTGATCCAATTCATTCAGCAAGCTAGATTACACAGAAAGCTCTCAAAACTTACCGCGGATATATATCACGTAATCGGACGTTTCACAGCTAGCGTTCAATGAAAAAAAAAAATTACCTGTTCCGTCAAAAGGAAATGTGCCCATGCAGTCGGAACAAAACAAAAAAACACTACGTTACGAATTGACCTCACGACTCATTCCTCCTTCCATATAGGCCCGCTTACCGTAGGCCCGGCGCATCCACAGATGCCGTCCCGACCTTGGGATCCGACTACACCGGGCTCGCCGCTTATCCCTGGCGTACCATCGAATCCGGGGGTACCCGGAAAACCCTGCAGAGACGACAAAAAATGGTTTCTCGTTGACGTTTCTCATTTTAGCCAGAGGCGGTGATCTGCAGGCATATGCAAGATTGCGTTGTGTGGCTTTTCTGATTCGTTGCTATGCCACGGTTTGAAATAAAACTTTTTAGAGGACACGCAGCGGCTCTGTTTCATGTTTGCAGCGATCGAGGGACCACAGTTTCCATAATTACGACGTGAAGTCAATATAATTTATACAGTTTTAGAGAAAATGCATATATCAGTTTTTTTTGTGTGTTAAGGTCCCATCCATTCATTTATATATGCATTCAAGCTCTCATTGTGCCAAGTATCAACTCGTACCATCTTTCTCTTCTTGAGAGTCAATTCAACAATATTAATTAGGTAATTTAAGCCCCTTATGAATATTTAAAAAGCACACACCTAAAATGGCACTGAAAAATGTTGCAACATGGCCTACCAACATGGTCCATATACCCAAATGTGAAGTCGACACAATGCACAGAATTTAAATTACGAACTTAAATTTTCTGTCCCAAGAATACATTTAGGCTTTGAGGCACGCTGGGTTCCGGAGTCATAGGTGAAAATGACACGGTTCGATATATATGTTGAAGTGACATGCACACACTGATCCTTATTGGCATATAGGCAACCAAAACAACAGACTAACAGCTTACAGCCAAACATAAAATATTCACTATACTGATGAAGCTCCGCATTATATGCATGCTACCTTTCAATGGCTTGCTCATGGCTCGTGCAGTTTCTCTAGTGATGCATAACTCCTATACCTTCAAGTTCTCTACACGTACACTGCATTCATATTCACTAATTAATAATTAACGATTATTAAATGCTCTTTATTATGGTATAGCCATTGATGTTCTCCTTCACTGTTATGTTCAATAGCAATCAATTATGCTGCACATATTGCCCAGAAAGGAGAAGTCAACACAACTAAGGTAGCATGTATCATTTGCAAGACCTACAGAGATGCAAACATTATTACTTCCATGTTGTAAGGCTAAGGAAGTCATTAAAGTTACATATATACATAATATTACAAAAGCGGATAAGAGGCTTAACGAAAACCTAATTACAATAAGGAGAACACATTATCCCAGATCCAGGGCTATATAGTACATCAAAGTTCACTTTATGTGGTTTAATTCAATGGAAGTTCAAAACATTTCGTCTCTGTAAACAAACCAGATAAAATGCAGAAAGTGTATAGCATTGAGGTTCTATGCACAATTCACGAAAAAGTTACCGGATTGGGGGTTTCAGTGTAGCAAGCTACATATATATATGCTTTCAGGAAATTGGATGTTTTGGTTTTCGATATTTTGTTCATGGAAGAAGGGGTTGACCCGGTTATTGGCTTTGGCTTTTTTACACTTACCAATCTATAACCTCCGACACACCCACATGTGATTAGAATCTAATTAATAATAAACCTATTTATTAAAACAATAAAACAGTCTGCTGTATCCATCCTGATCAACAAGGTAGCTTTATCAACCCAAACGTAATATCCGCAACTCTACGTAGCACCTGTCCGGGTACTGGATCAAGTTCTTACGGGTACGCTAATTCGCAGTCCTAACCACGTTACTACTGCCCATTCAAACCCCCTTCATAAATACCAGGACACTCACCACGTCCCCATTTTCCCCACGGATTCCACCGATCCCAGTGATGCCTCTGCCTCCTTTGGTTCCAGGTAGGCCAGTCGGACCTAGGTTTCCTGGAAACCCGCCTTGACCATCCAATCCCGGTAGACCTGTAGGGCCCTTCACAGGAATGATAAAAGAAGACATGATGCGAGTTGTAATTTAAACATAAATGATTAAACAGTTATGAAATGGGAAACAAAGTTTCCTTCAACACCCTCCACCCCCTGCAGCCACAGTGCTCCAGCGGTCATTATATAGCCTTGGAAACTGACATAAATGAGAAATCTATCCCAAACAATCCATAAACATTATATCCTAACTTTATTTCAAACTGGAAGTAAATTTTAAATAAAGTTCTACAATGCAGCAAAGCAGCAAATGCAAGTTGTTGTGGTTTCCTTGTTACTTAAAACTTGGTCTTATAAAACTGTCTGTCCAGACGGTTATAATGGCTTTTACCAATAGCTAGTGGACCAGTTGCATCATGAGGATATTTACAGGGTATTCACAAACTGCCCCCAAGCTGATGTAACACGAAGTGTGCATTCGTTAAACGGTTCATTAACACAACAGATTGGTTGCACAAAAACAGTTAGGACATGAAAATTTCAAGGACCTTAATTATCCCAATTAGCCATTAGCCTATGTATTGTATCTAGCGTTTGAATTTTCAGAAAGCCCTGTAAATTGAAAGTTTTAACGACCTGTGAAAAACAATAGACCAGGAAGGTGGTTAGGATATTATCTGTTCCAGGTCACGATCCTATGTCTCCCAGTCTATATAGGGTTGACAATTAGGCACCAACTATAACTGTCACCAGAATGAATTAGTAGTCAGTTGAAGATGATGATTATACCATTGATTTGTAGAATCATGAAGACTGTGAGATCAGATTAAAACACGGGAGGGGAGGGGGGGGGGGAACAGCATTGAAAATGGACTCACAAACACATTCTAGTGGGACTTCTAACATATGGAACATGTGTCCATCAATGGTCAACAGAATTATCACTAACAGCAGACATCACATAGCAACCCAAATTGATAATCAGAAGATGGTCCAAATTTATGACTTTTACAGCTATTTCACAAACTTTATGTTTATTATCTGCATATCCCTGAAATCATATACAATTCCGGCTTGGGGCTTCTTTCAATACGAAGACCCTCCTTAAAGGTAGGAGAGATAACATTCTGCAGGTGAAATTGGTTTTCTCCACCTTGTCCAAGAAGGCACCCAGATATTGAAATTCCAAAATATTGATGGCCAAAATTCGAAGTTTGTTTAATAAATCCGAAGTTTACCATGCGCCCTACAATTATTGAGTTGCGCCCTGGCTTTTGGAGTTGACTAAGATCCTACAGGTTTAGGTTAGCGTGGTATGCATGCATGCATAGCTGTACTGTACTCGTGCACTGAGTCATTACAATGACTGAACGCATTGGCGTGTGGGCGAAATGGCGGAAACCCCCGGCGTGGTACGGGGGTTTCACGGTGCGCAGGGTTCAACCCGGAAGTATACACTCGGGCAAATCCTGCGACCGTGCAAATCCATTCGCGTCCGATATGTACACACGTTCGGGCAAATTCAGATCGGATCATCCGAGTTCGAATGCGGCCCAGAAAGGCGGCGTCGTCGGCGATCGTGACCTGAGCTCAGTCGACGTACGCGGGGGATGTCAAATCGACCGTCAGCGAGTTCCAGCTGTACTGAATATACGGCACCGTGCACGTATGCTTCACGACTTACCGCAAATATCGGGCCAAACGATATGCACCATCGCCTTTAAAAACCCATCCTCGATCAAAACCGTTTTCAACGATTCGCCCGCCGAAGATGCTGTAACTAATCTAACTCATTATATTCAGCTGGCTATCTGAACTACACCATTAAAACAGTGGCAGGATCCAGGAATTTCCAAGAGTGCGGGGGAAGGGGAATTTTGGGGAGGAATTTAGGAAATGCGGGTATAAATGTTACCGCTTTTGGAGCTTTGATATCCAAACAAATCTATTGGCTACTGTTATTTATAATGTAGCTGGCCTCTTCACTTATTCCAGGCAGTCAATTGCTATGTTACCAGGCTATATTTATTGTTACTTTATCACACCTCTTTAATATTTCCAGGGGAGTTACTACCTTTACCTGGCTTCTTTTAATAAGTTATTTAATAAGATATAAATTATTTGATACAGATAAATAAATCACCATACTAAAAGTGGAGAATTTTTGCAATCCTGCATTTTAACAGGAAATAAAACAAAACAGAAATAAAAATCATTCACACACACACACACACACATACTGTACACACAGCAATTGTCCATGTCATTACCAATTGAATGAATGATCCACCATGATACCCTAAAACCAGATTTATCTTTGTTTAATAGGGTAGGTCACCTCTTGGAAAGTTAACCCCATCATACAAAAGTTCAAATTTTCCACATTCTTTCCCAGGCTAAGAGGAAAATTCAATTTACATGGGGGGGAAGATATATATATGGCAAGCCTCTTTTTCAGGACCATACTGTATTGCCCTTCCCCCTGTGCAGTCTGCCTTGAAAGCAGCAGGGATTTCAACAACAAAAAAACTACTTTTAAAAACCATCTTAACTTAAAAAAAAAAAAGGGCAAGTTATGTATGTACCTCAAATCTGCTCCCCAGGTTTCTCATTTCTGGGAGTCTCCAACACAGTAGCGATATTAAAGTCAGATATTTAATTCCAGGTTCATCCAATAGCAGGAGGGGCCCCCCCCCCCCCACCTCCAGCAGAATTTACAACTCAATCTGAAGTAAAACTGAATATCTGGACAAATGTGAGCCAAATTTTAGTAGAGGGGGGGGGGTCAATGTGCAAGAATCCCTCACATGGGAGGCTTGATATCAAAGAGACGTATCAAATTTGGAAAAAGAGTCTCAGATTGAATTTGATGACCTCGTCTCGGTCGGTGTACAAGTCCAAATATCCACCCAGAATTAAATTTGTAGCACCATCCCAACCTCTTTTCATCTGCGTCTCATATATGCATAACTTGCGAGGAAATATTGGGTGCCGGATGGTCGATGGCATGTCCATACGTAAATTGCACGTTGATTGTAAGATGGAACCTGCAACCCCCTCCCCCACCCCACCGGACGGGTGTGTCGATCGATGGGTCAAATGTGGCGGTATTTTAGTGTGACACTAAAACAGTTCGCTTCACACTCCCTTAGATGGGAAATTGTTGTTGTGGCTGTGGGAGCTTGCATGCACTGGTTATCACCTTTACTCGGTGATTAATTTGTACGCTGAGTGTATCGTTCGACGATTGTTTGCATCTTATAACTATCAGCAAATGACCATAATTATTAACGTTTCATGCACGGAACAGAATGCGGCTTTCACTTCTCGTTGTTCAACTGCCTGGCCCTATTCAGCCCACATCATGCATTTCTAACTGCCCTACTATTCAGCCCATATCATGCACTGCTACCTACCCTATTCAGCCCACATCATGCACTTCTACAGGGAGCCGCCCTATTCAGCGCACATCATGCATTTCTAACTGCCCTACTATTCAGCCCATACCATGCACTGCTAGCTGCCCTATTCAGCCCACATCATGCACTTCTACAGGTAGCTGCCTATTCAGCCCACATCATGCACTTCTACATGTAGCTGCTTATTCAGCCCACATCATGCACTTCTATATGTAGCTGCCCTATTCAGTCCAGATCATGCACTTCTACATGTAGCTGCCCTATTCAGCCCACTTCATGCACTTCTATAGGTAGCTGCCCTATTCAGCCCACATCATGCACTTCTACAGGTAGCTGCTTATTCAGCCCACATCATGCACTTCTATATGTAGCTGCCCTATTCAGCCCAGATCATGTACTTCTACATGTAGCTGCCCTATTCAGCCCACTTCATGCACTTCTATGGGTAGCTGCCCTATTCAATGTGGATGATGAAAATTGATATTTGAAGCTACACATGTATGTACTACCCAATACCCAAACTTTTTCCCCTTTTCAAATGATTCAATTGAAGTTATAGATTTATTCACCTTTCTTGCTTCCTGTTTTATTAGTGTTTCAGTAATTATTTTACAGACAAATATACACTTTAAAGATGCTTAAATTAAATATGCTAAAGAGTAGCCAAACCATATTATCTTGTTCCCCCGCCCCAATTACCACCAAGAAGAGAGAATATCCACACTTAATTAATTATAGTTCCCAATCACGCGGGTACATAAAAAATGTTGGAACCATACTTCTTGAACTGGAGTAAATGTTGCAGTTTCCAACCTGCTGCAATCACTCCCCCTCTTACCCCAGCTAAAAAATATGCACATGCACACACACACACACCCTTTTATCATCCATAATATGTTCAATAATACAGTATGTCTAACTCAATAACTTCAAGGATTAGTATTTTACTTCTGGCTGGCAAAAAAAGGTTTTAAAATTAAGTGCTTTACTTAATTCAAGGTCAATTTCACAGCCTGAGTTAACTTTCTCCTCATCCCCCACATCAGCAGGGGTTTTTATCCTCCATATTAATAAACCTTTGTCTTTAACACCCTTGGAAGGGTTAATTAAAACAATGGGTGTCTATAATCTGCATCTCTAATGAACCATACAGAGATGTGATTGTCTGGTCTAATTTGGATCAATAAAAGAGGATCTGGGTAGAAGAAGTTGATAGGACATGCAGAGGAGTTGGACTCCCTGGATTAATTACCATATGGTATGTACCACCAATCAGTGTAATACTTCGGCATATATGCTGTGTACTTTTAACTATAAAACCATGTATATTCTATGACTTCTCACACTGGAAGCAATGGTATCACAATGTAATGATGGTGCCAAATTTGTCCAAAAGTGGTCAACATCAGTATTACCAATAATGGATCAAAACTACGTCTATAAAGACTTAAAGATTTCGTTTGGGTATATACATTATCCACGTTGGATTTCCTCAACTCTCCAGGAGGAATTACAGAGGCGGATCCAGCAGCCGGGGGCCCTTTTAATTTATTTATTTTTGCATAACCTCTAAAGGCAGTATTTATACTGATGTTCGTGATTCCATCCCTGCCCCAATGCTCGCAACACCCCCCCCCCCACCGCCCTTCCGGAAATCAGTCGCCGAATTTACAATCGTCATAGTCTGCGACAAAATACGTCTAGAAGGTTTCAAGATATTCGGGCCCACATGGGCACCACCAATCAGAGTCGGAATTTGATTCGTTCCTGCAAAGAAGTCTCAACGCCGTCCGGTGATGTTGTGAAACCATTTTAATGTTCTTAACTTTTTCCCCACGCGCATGAAATGTCGTCCGACGCATCGCTTCCTCTGCCTCGGCCGAGGTCACCTGCTGCGTCCGTCCGGGTCTGGATTCGGACTGCACCGGTCCGTTGTGGGGGGGGCGGGGGCTGCACGTTCACGTCGCACGGTACGCCCCGACTAACGATCGCCGCGGCGAGAGAGCCCGATCGAAAGAGGATCGGGGAACTGGGAAGCGGATCACTCGTCGCGGAGGCAAAAATGTGCTGCCATCGGTTGGTTTATCTCTCCCCCCCCCCCGGGGGTTCTTTCGGTGGGCAACTTGATCTTGATACGTATGTAACCCTACAATACCCTTGAGAGATACACTTCGATTCATGCCCTGTTGATTTCGATCCTCTGGACTTGGTTCGCTCGGAGTTTGGCGCGTTATCGTTCCCAGCCGATCCACCAACCCGTGACAGTTTGATTAATATCTTGTTGATATTTCCTAACAAGGTGTCCTTTTCTTTGGCTAATACCACCGGCTTATTTGGCACCTTCACAAGTGGACGGATGGATATGCTTCCTGTATTGTTGTGTGACCGTCCCAACCAGGTTCCTACACCCCTTTTGTTTTAAAGCGGCTTCTGCGGAACTCAAGTAGACACAAGTGGCCTCCGAAGATTGTCAGCCAGTATAGACTGATCCATATCGCTCAATGCAGGAAGCAATACCCAGGGCGATAGCAAACAAGAGTGTGGGAAAAAATGCTCCGATGTGGAAATAAATGGTCAATGATCAATGACTTATACCATCCACGGACTCTCCATCGGCAGGTCCAGCCATGAACTTCATGCCTATCTTTCTGACAAAATGACAAATAAAGGAAATCTTATCCGAACCAACAAGGTGATGTCTTATTGGAGCAACCCCCCCACCACCACCACCACCTCCCCAGGCCTTCCCTGACTTTTTCTAGGGGGGGGGGGAGACACGGGCCCACGGAGAACTATGCAGGCCGACCTAAGCACGAACAGATGCGCTACACCTGATCTTTATATAGTCACAAGGACGGGTTCATGCAATCTAAGCGATCTACGTTATAGAGCTCTCTCTATTGGACTGAGGACGATACCGAAGGAAACCGCCTTCTGTTACTGTTTCGATATTAAGATTAGATAACCTTTCCTCCACGATAAGTTGGCAAACTGTGTAAAATCTCTGTAAAATACCCAATATCTACAGTAAACAATAATGCTTGCGAGATTACTTAATTAAGGAAATCCTCTGTTTAAGACCCTTTAAAAAACACAGTCTCGGCAGTTGGATTTGATTTGAAAATGAAATCCTGATCGTAAGCCACTGGCCCCAGAGCTAGGAAGTAGAATTAGGAAGCGGAACACCTCAAAGTTTACAACCTTGGACCGCCTCAGCGTTTAAGGGTTAGGAGAACATTTAGGTATGTGATTAGCATAAGCTTTCCTCCATGATAATTAGTGATACTTACTGTAAAATCTCTGTTTAATAAATATCCTACCTAAAGTAAACAATACGCACACTAGATTACCGAAGGAAATCCTTTGTTTCATTAATTTAACCCCCTTACACCACCAGCTCTCCATGGGGGACAATCTGCCCTGGAGGCCATGACATCGTCAGCAAACTACAGGAAGCTGACATGCATCCATGGACATCAGACTTGAAACTTATCATCCTGATTCATAGGAACCAATGGTTATTAAGAAAACCAATCCAAGAAAGAGCTTGGGACTCTGAAGCCAAACAGTAACCAAACTGAACCAGCTTCCCAGCACCCAATTCATCCTGGATTTACAGAGAACCCACCACCCTATAGGAGGAACTCGGGGGGGCCAAAAACGGAACAACTGTAGAAATATTATGTCAGGGCACCACATGGCGGCAGCTGACCAGCTCCAAACCTATTTCGATCGTGACTATCGACCGCGAGGGGTCGTGGGGCGAGTGTAGCGCCGCGTAATGTGCAGCTCATGGGTCTGCCGGAGGATATATTACCCGTGATCTTCGCTCATCACACTTCGATAGGGGCTGTCAGGAAACGACGGAGGCTAGTGAATTAACAGATCGAGCAGTCCCTGCAAAGAATTGCCCCAGTGTTCGTGAGGACTGCCCTAGGCACTTTACGGTTAATTAAGAGAACAGTTAGATATATGATTGGATAACCTTTCCTCCATGATACCGGCTGTAAGATATCCTCTATCTACCTTAAACAATAAGCTTTTTATGAGACCACTAAAGGAAATTGCGGTACCCCTTATGTTTGTTGTATATATAAACATTTTTTTGTAGGATCACCTTTGAAGTGTGATTCGTGACGTAAATACAGGACCTCTTCCTACACGCTGTTCTCAAGTTTTCCTGCTCACAAGTTACATCTAACTGATTTAGATATGGTGCCACCACTCATGAAATAATTCATGAATAATTAATACACCATTACACTGAAATATGCCAACTACCATTTCCAACTGAAGCAAATCAGACCTATGTAGTTGTGAAATTAATTGTCATTTCACACACTTTATGTTAAAATTAGGGTGTTTATAACACCAGAAAGATTAAGGAGCTCCTATACCAACCGTAGACAATGAATTTTACCTCATCCGTCATCAACATGGCGATCTTTTTGAAGGATTTCACACTTAGCCCTCTAGCTGACACTCAAATTCACTGCATGTCGAGAACCAATGTGTAGAACTGCATTGAGGTATTTTGTAACGTATGCATTGACATGATGACCTTTTCCATCTTCAAGACTACAACCGGTGCATTCAAATGATCTCTCGACTGTATATTTTACGGTCCACTTAAGCTTAATGCTACCGTAGTACCCATCCATGGTACCTGCATCCAAGATACACATCCATGGTACCCATCCATGGCACCCATCCATGG
>JAODAG010347809.1:0-13415 GCA_027574785.1 Orphnurgus asper
CCACACCCCAACTCAACCCCTTCCGAAAAACATGGTATCATTCATCGATGAATTGTATCATGTCATATATATATATATACAGTAGGCTATATATATATTTATATATGTATATATATAGACCTATATATATATATATGCCTATATATATAGACTTATATATATATATATATCTAAATATACAGGCCTATATATATTGTCGCCACTCGTCTGGGTCCCTCTCGGAACGCTTCTCTGTCAAAAGTATTTCATACTCCCTGCCCCCTTCACTTTCTGAAACAAATTTAGTAAAATCGTTGAGCCTCCCGCGAGCTTCGCCAGTATTTCGGTCGCCCGCCCTCACCGGACCTTCTCGGGCAGAACGTATGATTGGGCCGCTTCATGCTCGCACTGGTCCTTTGGAGCGCAGGGTAAACTTAGCCAACTAAAGCCATTGAGACACAAGATGACCTATTTATTTCTTTTAAAGAAATAAAAGAGTCTCTATAAAAATGCATCTTTTTTAAAGAGTTTCAAGCTTAATTAAGAAGGTCCGATGTAGGTTAGATATTATGAAGAATTTCTTCTCACGGAGAGTTGTGGAATAGTCTGTCTAAAAGTGTGAATGCCTTTTGGAAAACTCTTCTAGGCACATTTTACTGGGTTGTAGACTTTGAGGTATGTTGAGTTTTTGTGGTTTGGGTCCTTGAATTCGGGGTCTCTTTATAAGAACACTTGTCCTTCCTGACCCTTTACTTACTAAACTAAATTTGAAACTAAACTCATACAAACAGTGACGATTCCGAGGGTCTTTGACCCCCATGAAGTTGGCGTAAATTTATGTCATTAATTTCATCAATAACATGCAGCTGCCATGATGGGTAATTTTGTTTCCTGCAAAGACATACTGACCCTTTATCAAATCTCAAATATGACGGTATGCAGATACTAGCATATCCCCTGACTTATACATACTCAAATTTGTATCCAATATTTGAGGTGGACGTACACGAAGTATAGCCTATTACCTAAAATATAGTGAATGCACATGTGTATCCTATCCACTAACTTATACATACTCAGGTATATAGCCTACCCTATATATGAGGTGGTCTCGCATGAAGTAATGTCAAAGTAATTTCTCGAATTATTACGACTGAGTTTATTTCATCCAACTGAATTCCCATGATCTGTAACAGTTCTACCAGGGTTCATCATAGGGCTTATAATTTTCTTTCCTACTACCGACGGGTCAATGGATTGGTGCTACACATGAATATACCTTGGTATAGTTGAGGTGGTCTAACATGAAGTATATATATTATAGGCCTATACCCATTATTACAAATTATTACGTCTAGTTTTATTCCATCCAACTGAATTTCTGATGTAAGAGTTCTACAAGGGTTTCATCATAGGGCTTATAATATTCTTTTAACTTTCCTACTACCATCGGATCAACGGATGGGTGCTTCCGCCCCTTTGATTCCGCCATACAAGATATCTTCCCAGTCATGTTGAAACAGAAAAATCCCTTCTTCGGGCTGAAGTAAAAATGCTCCTTACGAAAAAACGGGGACAACCCGAGGAAGTTTTCGACATCTCTCATAGATTTTAAAGGTTCGTGAGTCAATATATCAGAATCAAGAACAAGGACCTGTTCCCGTGGAAAGACGTCCAACCACCTCCTAACGTGGTTCGAGTACAGTCCGATGTTTATCAAACCATTCCAAACTTTAACGTTACCGTCACTGTCCAAAACAGATTGCTCAAAGGAAGGTTTGATATCGTAGATAGGATCCACGTAAGGCGGTGTTTGGCTGGTGGAATTAATCGTACTGGGTACGGTCAATCCTTCTGTTTTCTTGACTGCTAAATAGTCCGACACTGATCGTTTGACAGGGTCACGTAGCAAAATAATAATCTTCGTCTCGGGCGAAATTTCATCGCGTATGCCGTTCGGTGCGACGCTGCTGACAAAATATCGCGGTGTTTTTTCAATCGTTGTTTGGTTTTGTCTCGATAGTCCCATCTGATGGCGATACCATTCGATGCCATTGATATGTCTCGACGGTTCGCTGAAGTAATGGATCTCTGTAGCAGGGCTAAATGATATCTGAGGATGCCTCTTAAGGAATTTCCGCAATGTACCGGTTCCACATTTCTTGACACCGATTATTATCACCTGCGGAAACATTTGGCGACACCCGTCGACCTTCCAGTGACATGCCTTGAAATCACCTTTCTCTATAAATACTCGGACAGGTGCCAGATTTGTAATTAGTGGTGACGGTATGACGGTAATGGTTTCATGCAGAAGAGGATCGACGATAGTCAATACTTCTCGGTTTCCGACTGGTCGAGTACTTGACACGTAAAACTGAGGCAGTTTGAAGGGAATGTATGTGAAGGCAATGTTGCAAATTATGAAGACTAACAGACTTGATGAATAGAATATGGCCATACTCGTCCTGATCGGCATCATACTGACTTTTTTTTTATACCACAGCTGAATCGTCTTAATTACATATCGGTAGAGTTAACATAAATTTCTTCAGTCCGATAAATGAAGCTATCCTATATAATTCACCACAGATTGGTCAATAGAAGAAACTTGTTCCTGGTAAACGAAATGTTTCCGACACGAGACCGACGAGCATAAATCCTGTATATCTAATCCTTTTCGTACGTTGGTTTTGAACCTACATTGGATACCTTAGCCGTCAGAAGAACACCACAGTTGACAGGCTGCATGCTAGTGTATTGACACACCGTCATTAGGCCAGTGCAGTACACACTCCGCATCGCTACACATTATACGTGGCACTACACTCTGCGCCCAATGTCTGTACAGTCTGGCCGATCGCCGAAGTAGGATTGGTCAAATGGGTGGTCAGTTTGGCGAGATGACATCATGGCCTTTTCTGTGCGGCCCGAGATTCAGTTCTTTGATGACTTTTCTTAAAAACTACGTCATCGCTTCACCCACATTATGACCAAATTGTTAGTACACTATTCCGTTGGGATATTCGTAAATAAGATAAACAGCATATGACAGCGTAGCCTGAATAGTCTATACGGGTCTCTATCAGTTGGATTTGTAACACTTCATCGTTGTCATGTACATGACAATGGGAATGAACTTATATTATAGGTATTAAGGTATGGTTACGCATCAGTGGGTTGATATAGTAGCAAATATATACATATATTATAATAGTAGTACATGGTACTACGGTAGTAGTATTACTGCAGGGAGCTCCCACGAGAGCTTGGTATTCGTAGTAGACTACTAGTAGTCGAAGCAGGGAGTTGCCACTATAGTGGTCGTAGCCTATTGTAGTAGTGTTGTAGTAGTACTAGTAGTAATACTAATAGTATAGTCGTAGAAGTATTAGTACTAGTAGTATTATAGTAGTAGCAACAGTAGTCTGAGTAGCAACAGTACGGTAACGGTAGTCATAGCAGGGTGCTGCCACTAGTGACCCTGGTCCTAGTAGCAGTGTAGTCGTATTAGTAGTATAGTCGTAGAAGTAGTAGCAACAGTAATAGTAGGCATGCAACAGTAATAGTAGCACGCAATAGTATTAGTAGCATGCACCAGTAATAGTAGCATGCAACAGTAATAGTAGCATGCAACAGTAGTAGTAGCATGATACAACAGTAGTAACATGATACAACAGTAGTAGTAGCAGCATGCAACAGTATTAGTAGCAGCATGCAACAGTATTAGTAGCATGCAACAGTAGTATAGCATGCAACAGTAGTAGCAGCATGCAACAGTAGTACTAGCTTGCAACGGTAGTAGTATCATGCAACAGTAGTAGTAGCATGCAACAGTAGTAGTAGCATACAACAGTAGTAGCAGCATGCAACAGTAGTAGCATGCAACAGTAGTAGTAGCATGCAACAGTAGCCTATAGCATGCAACAGTAGTAGTAGTAGTAGCACGCAACAGTATTAGTCGTAGCAGGAAGCTGCCACTAGTGGCAGCTCCCTGGTCGTACGGTATTAGTGTAGTAGCGGTACTAGTGGACATATTACTACTAGTAGTATTACTACTATTATTAGTATAGTAGTAGCCTAGTAGTAGCATTAGTAGTAGCATTAGTAGTAGTAGCAGTAGTACATTAATCGTATTGTGTTTGATTGTGACATCTGCGGGGTCATTTCAAAGACGGTGGTAAATGACGGACGACAGCGTTTCTATACCACATCAACGAAGGATAACCGGTAAACTCTTCAGCCAAAGTGCCCCAAAAAGTGTAGAAACTTTCGTTACTGGTGGTGTTTGACTTAAAACCGTTCTCGGTAACATTTATCTTGGTAAGAACTTAATGCACCAAAACTACAGGCCAAATCGTCAGATTTGAGAGGGTGGGTGTAGGGCTTGCCCAGCCTGGCCAAGAGCAACGAACAGGGAAGTTAGGGTAGAGTGAGAGAACGTATCAGTTCACTCTCAATAACAATAAACCCGCAATATCTCGCCGACCACATGTATATAGGTAAATACTGTGTGGTCGCGGTCAAGTTAATGTCATCCCACAGACGTATCCGGAGTAATAAGTTGGCCGTTGCCAGGGAAGTGGTCGAAGATCATTCGTCCCCAACTGTAAGCTAGGGTTTAATTTGAAGGTGTCCAATTATAGTCAAAGCTTAATACATAACACATAAATATGCACTTTGAACTCCTTTTATTTGTATTATTTTATATTTTACAAAAACTCTCCTAACCATAGAAAGGCCCGCCCATATCCAAAACATTCCATGGTTCGGTCGTTCAGCTCCCTCGCATGACATTAATTTAAGGGTTATAAATACCACACCAAACTGAAAATATATAGCAAATATTGCAAGCATTGCAAGCAATGAAATCTATTTACGTTATATGTTTATAATTTGTTTATATTTATCCTACTCATTTGAAGAAATTGACTTATAGAGAAAAAAATGACATAAGCAGAAATGATAACCAAAATGGTATCAAATATTCTAATGAATTGCACTTATTTAATATGAGGTTTTAATACATTTTGATAACGAGTATCTAATAGCCTAATTGGTAAAACAATAACTTCCCAGGTGCCAAAAAAATCCTCAAGATGATAAATAATTCGGGATCGTAATAATCTCTAATATATTTACACTTAATTAGCATATTATTTTGAAGGATATGTTTCTAATTTCATCCAGCTAAACGACTGGTGTAAAAGTTCTACCAGTGTTATATCATATGGCTTATAATATTCTTTTAACTTTTCTAGTACCAATGGGTCAACGGGTGGGTGCTTCCGCCCCTTCGATGCCCCCTGGCAAGACACCTTCCCAAACATGTTGAGGCAGTAGAATCCCTTCTTCGAACTAAAATAAAAATGCTCCGTGCGAAAGAAATGGGACAACCCGAGGAAGTTTTCGACATCTCTCATATATTTTAAAGGTTCGTGAGTCAATATATCAGAATCAAGAACAAGGACCTGTTCCCGTGGAAAGACGTCCAACCACCTCCTAACGTGGTTCGAGTACAGTCCGATGTTTATCAAACCATTCCAAACTTTAACGTTACCGTCACTGTCCAAAACAGATTGCTCAAAGGAAGGTTTGATATCGTAGATAGGATCCACGTAAGGCGGTGTTTGGCTGGTGGAATTAATCGTACTGGGTACGGTCAATCCTTCTGTTTTCTTGACTGCTAAATAGTCCGACACTGATCGTTTGACAGGGTCACGTAGCAAAATAATAATCTTCGTCTCGGGCGAAATTTCATCGCGTATGCCGTTCGGTGCGACGCTGCTGACAAAATATCGCGGTGTTTTTTCAACCGTTGTTTGGTTTGGCCGGGATAGTCCCATCTGACGGCGATACCACTCGATGCCATTGATATGTCTCGACGGTACGTTAAAATAGTGGATCTCCTCCCCTGGGGTAAACACCACCTGGGGGTGCCGCTTAAGGAAATACCGTAAGGTGCCGGTTCCGCATTTCTTGACACCGATTATTATCACCTGCGGTAGTCTTCTTCGACAGGCTTTGATCTTCCAGTGGCACGGCTTGGCATCTCGTTTGTCTAAAAAATCTTCAACGGGTGGATTCGTAATTGATGAATGAAACGATACCATGGTTTTAGTTTTGACCTGCAAAGGACCTCCAAAGTTTGGCGGCATTTCAAATTGTTTTTGAGGTATGTTGGATTGTACCTTCCGTTTGGAAATCGTTGTGAAGGCAATGATGCAGAAAACAAAGACTAGTACGTCGAATGTACAGAAGACAGCAACGAGACTTATCCTGGACGCCATAGTCACTCCGAACACTGAAATAAATATCCACTTAGGCTGATGAGGTAGCACGAAACTTTACTTGACGAATAATCGAGGGATTAGCGAGTACGACATAATCCACGTGAAACAATTACATACCATTGCAAATTCGTCAAGTTAGCGAGGAATGTCTGTAATAAAAAAAATGGTAGCAGTTAAACTTATTCAAACACTAAGTTGTATATGTATTACCCGGAGTGGCGGATAAGGAACGGGGTAAGAGGGGGTAGCTGGGGTTACCAATCATCCCCTCGCCGCTCACATACCGAAGCTGTTTCTATTATTAGTTATAAACATGGCCGCAAAATTATCTCAAATCCTGACAAATTATGATATCAAAACTAATAACATCATGATCACTAGGCTACTGCCCAATTTACCAAGACTTTCCACATTGACCACCACATTTGAAACATTACTCAAAACAAAATCAAGAATATTGTCACTTCTAGTACTAGTAGGAAAGTCAATAAGCTGGAGAAAAACCAATCCTGTAATACTCGTAAAACTGCCCCCCCCCCCTTCTTCCATAAGTATCATTCTCCCATGAAATATCTGGATAATTAAGTCATCCATAACAACATTTCCCCTAAAAGTGCAAATAAGAATGTCAAACAACAAGATATCATTAACACAAGTACTAGGCCTACTACTTGTGTTACTAGAAAGGTAGACAACACCAATAACCAAAGACGACCTAATATCTCTACCAGTGGGAATTTCACACCAAACAGAATTAGTAAAGTCACCCGGTAACTTTCTCAAAGCTATCCAAAGTACACTTAACATATAACTCAGCACTAGAATAGTCTTGGTTGAACACAGGCCTAAGATCTTCAGCAAAACCAAGTAACTCATCAAATTTATTCCCCAAACTACGAACATTTGTAAACAAGAATTTGAGATTAACCTTTACCGACCAATAAATTACGATCAACTTGACTGCATAATAATATGCAATTAAGTGTACACGTGGTATGCAGTTCAGTGTATTGTATTGTAAACAATGCACTCGCATAAAAATTGGACTCGCACAAGTGATGCGCTCTTTCGCTAAATGGCTCAAATCTCATGCGTATTAATTTCTTGGCGTGCCAATAAGACAAATATATAAAAAACGGACCTCGTTCTGTCAAATGGCGAATTATAAAATTCGCACATTTTTTGTCCAAAAAAGAATAATTTTGAAGTTAATTTCCGATATTTTTTTTCTTCAAGTTACTGTCAAACGTAGGACCTAAAGTCATGCTAAATTGATGTATATATTTTTCAAGGATACCAAAATGGATTGGGCTTCCAAAAAAATTATTCTTGGATGGTGCTGTATTTTTTTAACTTTGTGTTTTTGGGGCAGTAAACAAATACAGCAAATTAGCATAATTATGAAAAATTCGTACATAAAGACTCCCACAAATTTATATCAAATGAAAGATAAGTTTGTTAGCTGCAGATAGGCAACAAGATTAGGCCTTTTGGGTAAATGGATCGGAATCTATACTTTATTTAAATTGTTGTCTTTTTGTGGCGGGTTGTAGCAGCATTTCAGAAATAATTATATACAGAACATTTTCCGAGCATTTGGTTGTCACTTCCTCCTAACTCTTCGTGTTTGTTTGAACATTAGATATTTCGAGTCACCAAGTAGTTCCCTTCAGTTCGTTTCAGTGTTATATTGCTCCAACAGTCACGGAACACTTTTCATAGCAGATATTTTCACCAGACACTATCGACCACGGTTATTATTATTAATAATATTATTATTACGTTTATTGGTTGGAGGTGGGAGGACAGTTATTGTTTTCCCAGAATTTGTTAATCTGTAAGTGTCAATACATTTATGATGGCTCTTGGTAGACACCTTTGTCCAGAGTGGTAGACTTTGAGGTAGGCTATGTTGGGTTATTGTTGTTTGGTCTTTGGCCTGCTGGGTATTTGTCCTTCCTGGCCCTTTTCTTACTAAACTAAACCATTGGACTCGGTTTCATACTACCGAATCACTTCCCCTACCATACTCTCCAAACTTTGTTAGGTTTAATGTTTTACTCAGTTCAAACTTTTGTATGAATTCAAGTTCGAAAAGTAACACTAGTTTAGAAAATATAATAGACTGACAACTTTGCCCAAATTGGTTTGCCCTATTTGCTTGTCAGTCTGGGCGACGGGTTGCTTACCCTGCCCCACCAATGCTGCTGCTACTGCTACTACCACTACTACTATTACCACTATTACTATTGCCACTGCTGCTACTACTACTAGCAATACTACTACTATTACCACTACTACTACTACTACTATTACCACTACTATTACCACTACTATACCACTACTACTACTATTACCACCACTACTACTATACTACCACTACTATTACTACTATTATTACCACTACTACCGTACTACTACTATTGCCACTGCTGCTACTACTACTGCTACTAGTACTATACTACTACTATTACCACTACTACTACTATTACCACTACTATTACCACTACTACTACTATTACCACCACTACTACTATACTACCACTACTACTACCACTACTATTACTACTACTATTACCACTACTACCGTACTACTACTATTGCCACTGCTGCTACTACTACTGCTACTAATACTATACTACTACTATTACCACTACTACTACTATTATTACCACTACTATTACTACTACTATTACTACTACTACTACTATTACCACTACTACTACTGCTACTACTACTACTACTATTACTACTATTACTACTATTATTATTATTACCACTACCACTACCACTACTACTAGTACTACTACTACTACTACTACTACTACTACTACTACTACTACTACTACTACTACTAGCCTACAACTACTAATATTGAACGTATGTCATCATATAGGCCTACGTACATCTTCGTCAAGTCATCTATCAAGTTAACAATTACTATAGGCCAATGTACAAACAAAAACCATTAGTCCATTTCTTAGCAGTTGTAACCTATTTGAAACACTTGTACGTATTAATTAACTTGTATACTATAATTAGCATATCATGGCCTGGACAATAAACTATATTAGCCTAGCCTTGCTATACTTGCTTGTGAGCTCGTCAAGATGTGAGAGGCATCACCCACTTGATGGGTTTACGAACAACCCTGCGTTAATAAGCGCAGGACCAGCCGTTGTCATGCCAGTCAATCCGTCGTACTTTACCGACCGGTGATATGTATACTAACTTGAGTTAAATTAAATTTGTTACACCGTTGTGACATCGTATGACACTTCACTTTAGGTTTAACGGAGTTACAATGCACGTGTGTATCGTGCACCAATACACAGTACAAACACGATGACCGGGCATACGGTCTCGCCTCAGTGACTCGGGCTATATGCAAGAAATACTGTTATCAGTGCTTTGAAGAAAACCAACCCGAGAAAGAAATAGGGCTCTAAAACCAAACAACGATAACATTATACCACGGCACCGTCGCTGATGTTTCTGGTAGTTTTTAAGGAAACTCACCCAAGAAAGAACCATGGGCTAAAACGAACAACTGACACAACGCCGATTAGCCATGACACACTGATTATCCACTAACGAAACTGAACGCGGTGAACTCAGGTTCAGATTCCACCCACCTGATCATGCATTAAATTGATAATTTGTTAGGTTATGTTGATTTTCAGATCAGCCCTTGGCTTCCTTCTCGCAGAAAACAAATTGTTTGATTTGGAACGAGATTTGCTCTTCACTGCAGCCGGCGGCTACGGGCATCACCGCACAGTTGAACTGACCAAGTTTCCCAGCCCCAATCAAATTGTTGTTGTTGTTTGTGCTTATTGTATAGTTCTTGTAGAGCGTCTACAGGTACATAGATATACGTTGACATTATACCATTTAGGTACAGGCCTATACTTCATGCAAGACAACCTCAAATATATATAGGATACATACCGTACATGATTATATGTATACGTTGGGGATAGGCTAATATTCATGCACATGTACACACACTATATGTTTGAGGTAGTCTTTCAAAAATAAGTACAGTACGTCAAATATAGGATACAATCATAAGTATGAATAAGTTAGGGGATAGGCTAGAATCTACACACACATTTACATACATTATATTTGAGGTATATTAAGTACGTACAACATTTTATACGCCGGGAAACGAAACTGAGCCATCCATGCTCTAACAAACTTGGCACAGAAAATTAAACAGTAGGCTAACGTTAATTTCAGCCCCATTATTTTCTTTTGGATTTTTTGTTGTTGGAAATTATAGGTGTCCCCGTGAGACATTAAAACTAATAATTAGCAAGCAAGCTTTGGGATATAGTTTTTCTTATTTCTCGAAATTCTCTGCCCCGCATGTAGCTGCACCGATGGATCGGCTATGAAGAAGGGGTCGAATTAAAATATGGATTTTAAAAGAAAACCTGGCACCTAAGAATTCTGAGTGAACTTGGGCTACGGATAAACCAAACAACGGTAGCATCAACGTCACGCAAAACTGACCAAGTTACCAGACCCTGCCCCCAAAAGAAAATCCTATTTCGATGGGACTATTACGGCCATGAGATCATTGGGCGTGGGTAATGCTACGTTATGTGTAGCCGGCCCATGGCTCTGTTAGAGGACCATGATCCCCAACATTAACCAGCGCATGCCGTCATTAACACCACAGATAATACACATCACAGATAACCAGGATTAATTTAATTATACATTGATTCATGATACGGTATACATCTATAACTGGTAGTTGCCAGCGGGAGAATATTTTAACTGTTGAATGTTTACAGGTAGGCAAAACATATCAATGGACAATTCCAAAATTGTAAATGTAGTAAAATAATAGTATTCTCTTCTTTTGAATGATAGTAGCTTTTCGTTCTTAAATATTTGCTCATACTAATCCATAATATAACAAAGCCCTAAGCCAAACAATATAATTATATGACAATATCAAGTGAACTTGGTCATCAAGGTCGCACATATGCTGGTAGGATGTGGCTCTCGTTTGCGTTATCATTTAGTTGAGGCCTTCAAGAAGTACCATACTTGTTTTTGCATGAAATAGGCGGCGATCATATAGATACTATATTCCAAAGGGAATGGTCCCGATATGATACAACTCTTTAGTTGTACCATCTTTCTCCGGAAGCATTTTTATCCTTCTCTTAAAACGGATTAATTATGTAGTAAAATTGAATGTTACATTACGATTGATGTTATGTTTTTGTTACGAAAAAAAATTGAACGAATGATTGCAAACTTTTTGTCATATTTGTCAGGGAGCAAATTTTTGGAGAAATAAATTACGTTGCAACCATAGTCTATGGCTGGGGTAATCGTCATAAAATTGACGACAATGCCCTCAACGGGTAGATTAGAAGGTATTGTTTTCCATGTACTCCCAGCTGAATACCATCATATATTTCAAGTAATTCAAGTAATTTTTAAGTATCAATAAGTTTGTGCGCTGATCTACTTACTTGCCCATCTCTTGACTAATTACTTACATATTCCAGTCGTAGCATTCCCTGCACAGAAAACTTTGACCTACTGCCCCGTACATTTAGCTTATTTTTCTGAGCACAAGCTGCGTAGTAATTAGACGTCTCTGGAAAAATCAAAGATATGTTCGCGTTATTTGTCGACTTTAAGTCAATTATTTATCCAGCATAGCTTAATTAGGTTTCTCAGCCGTTTGTGCAGTAAACATTTAATTCAGGGCGACCCGACGAGAGCTGTAAGAAACTCGTCTTGGAGGTCGACACTGCGAATGTACAGCCTGATCATGCACCTATGGCCAGCGTTATTAAGCAACGGAGGCTACCGTACATGAAGAGGTAGTCTAGGATACCGCTCGTGCCCCAGTCCACCGTGGAGACGCTGTATGGTAACTTAGGGTAGATACGCACGCTACAATTCCCCGTTAAACTAGTAGACAACAGCTGAAAACTTTGTTCTCCATTGTACTAATTATATTTTAATGTAACACTACGGGTGGGGTCCAAATAACTTGGAGCCGTGCGACATGCATGCAATCTTGTAACTTATTCTCGTCAAAAAGTTTCGTATGTTGCCGTAAATACAGCAAAGAGACAAATGAGTATAATCGTTGCGGTTCAGTTTCCAGCTGCAACCAGTTTTAGGAATTCTCTCGCCGTTTATATGCAGTTTCGATGCGCAGTAGTAAAACGTAAAGACATATAACCAAGATACAGATAGAGCCGTACGCTACCGATACGATCCACCATCCGCTAAGGACCACCACAAACTGTTTACAATTTGAACATTCCCACAGAGTCCATGGGCCCGCCGAGTCCAGATCGGAGGAGGAAAAGTTAGCAGTTATGCTGACGCACACGGTATATGGAGTGCGCTCCGCCAAACCCCCAACTCCGAGTTCTGTCAACGTTGCATTCTGGGATTGCACACTGTAAACTCTAACGTTGTCTTCGGACCGAGTTACGGCCACCTCGGTGAGAATGGTGGAGTAGTTCTGCGGGTCGGTTTTGCCGTCCACTGACGAGAGGTTCCACTGTACTTTCACCGAATCGTGAGTAATATCATTTACAGATACGGCGACAGTGAGCGGATTTTCTCCTTCGAGTTGCGCCGACGAAAATGTAGAAAAAATCACAGATGCAGATAGAATCATCATCATTGCCGAGACAGTGACAACCATCTGACCGAGTCCTCGTTGAAACTGAAATGTCATTTTTAGTTTATATTTGTAGAATACAATGTTTTTTATCAGGTCACAGTAATTCGTTGTTGTCCGCTCTCTGAAACATAAAAATAATAAATTAGATGGCTTCGAACTGTCCAGTTGCGACACAGATACAAGTTACACCTGTTAGTCTTTCATTCTCAGTTCTATGATTACATCGTCCAGTTGGACTAACACAGGCTAATAATGTCTCATTGTTACGTAGTGGACGGAACAGTACTGAATAACGGGTTAATTCGGGGTTCGACAGGATCGTGAAGAAAGGCTGAGCAATCTTTAATTTGAATCAAAATATTTACAGGCTCTCTTCGCTGGAGCTACTTGGAATTAGAGAACTTCCGATATCTAACAAAGTTAGGCTAAGTTATCTTAAAGATTACTAACATACATGCACCTTG
>JAODAG010347920.1:6481-20345 GCA_027574785.1 Orphnurgus asper
TCACAGCTAATAACACAATATGACAGCAAACAAAGAAGCTGCTCACAGCTGAAAACACAATATGACAGCAAACAAAGGAGCTGCTCACAGCTAATAACACAATATGACAGCAAACAAAGAAGCTGCTCACAGCTGAAAACACAATATGACAGCAAACAAAGAAGCTGCTCACAGCTGAAAACACAATATGACAGCAAACAATGAAGCTTCCTACAGCTGACAATACAATCAAACAAAGGAGCTACTCACAGTTGATAATGCATTATTTTTAACAAAGTTGATATCTGAGATGTAGAGCACACCTCTGGGCCTTTCACCCTTCACGAACGGGGCCTACTGCACACTTCGTAACTGTGGACTGGCTAGCCATCATTTTGGAACAACTGTTGACAGCATTTTGACTGCAGTCGATCAAGTCATTTATTGCTAAATTATTATCATTTGTAGATTTGGCTAGGCTAAGCCTATCTGGGATCTTGCGATGTAACTCTTCGCCCGCGCAAACTTTGCAGGGGTAATGAATGACTCGCGAGCCGACTTCTAAATTCTCCTAGGTCACTACGTACGTTTAATTATCTGGAAGAACCCTTAATTAAACCACGTAGCAGCAGGAGTCCATCTTCAATGAACAATAGCAGATTTGCATCGCCATAGCGATCAGCTCATTACTTCCTCCCAGCTTGGTTCTCGGCTATGGCTTTTCTCCATAGATTTGTGAGGCTTCCCTAATTAATTGAACCTAATTACAGCTGATGTACGTAAGGTTTACATGTGATTGTTACATCCAATCACATGTGCCTCCAACAGTTTCTTAATTATTTCTTCGAAGAAAGAAACAAAGACATCGAACTAACTCTGCCCTATAGCCGGACGTTACTGCGTGTTTCGTTAGATTAAGAGGGAGTTTTTATGAGCAGAGATGAGACCGGATGGCTTACCCCGTCGAGAACGCTCTTCGCCTGCGGGGAGAAATTGTGCCTGAGTTTGAGCGGTTTGTTCAGGATGTTGTCGTACATTTCGGCCGTGTCCCGGCTGTAGAATGGAGGCTGCAGGAGACAAGAAAACAAACTCAGATAAACCATAACGATTCAATTAGATCGCTTTGAGTTGCAACGGAATCTGTTAATATTCCAATGGAACCTCTGGAAAATTTTCACATAATTAACATATACCCCAATAGCCAACAAAAAATATGTGTGTGAGAGTGTGTGTGTGGCTTATTTCTTACTAATTAGCCATGATTAGCCCTGTAATTAACACTTTAGCTTCAGCCTCAACATATACTTGTGTCCTTCATTGTATATGCCACTTCAAATAGTTAACGAGCAGAGAGAATAGTCTCGATTTCGTTGTAATTTTGGATTGTTTTTAAACTGAAGCCTGGACTCCTGCAATGAAAGTTAGCGAGTTTACCATACGTTTCAACGACAAAACAAGACTCAAGGAATCGAGTCACGTTTTCCTTAACTCTTCGGTACAAAACTGGTACACCACTTGGGACTTGGGGCTTCGGAGTCATATTTTCTAAGACTTAGAATACACCCGAGTCACTTTTGGCTGACTACAAAATTGGTACACCATGTCGTGACGTGGACTTCCATGACTTCGAAAACACTCGAGTCACTTTAGCTGATGTACAAAACTGGGTCACCATGTCTTAACTTGTACTCTTGACTCCACATTTTCTAACTTAGAATACTTAACTCGGGGCTCGGAACGAGAAGAACGACTCGACTAAAACTCTGTCAACATCAAGTGGATGACGGCCTAAAGTCCTGGTTACACTTGAATATTTTAGTGACCACAAGTCATAACCCTTGTCAATTTTCAACAATTGTTTCAGTCCGAGGAGGTTGATATCATAGCGCCAGCTAAACAGATGAATGGTGCTCCTCACCCTGGGCCGGGCAGGCTCTCCATCCAACACCATCATTGGTACATCGTCGGGGATTGTTTGAAAATGGCAATGAACGTCACTCTCAGATGAAAATATAACCACTTGTGCCTACAGCACCTTCCTTTGGCCCACCATGGAAGGGGTGACCTTTGGCCCACCATGGAAGGAGGCAGAAGGGGATTGACCACACCTCTGTCTCTCAGATGGCAGACTTAAAACAATCTGCGACTCCATACATCTAATCTGCAAAGCTAGGCTAAGCATTTACGTACGGATGGCTCATCATCATGCTAAACGCATCATAAAGCCTGCTCGATTAGAATGTCAGTGTACCTTGAAAATGGCTACAAAATATCGGTTCTAGTGCCCCCAAGTACCTCGCTTATGTGACAAAGAGGTCATTGGGCTAGTGAACAGTTAGTTAAAGAAGGTTCGCAATCAACCATCCCTTGTAATAGTCCATTACAATATTCCATTAACACAGTTCCTTATTACTGTCCCTTATAAGTCCCTTATAAACGTCCCTTATAATGGTCCCTTGTAACATTCCCTGATAACACTCCCATACGGTCCCTTCGTAACATTCCCTGAACAAGATATGCAATCAGTGTACCCATGTAGTTCCCCGCAGTGTATACTGTACAAGTGATACTGTATATGGTACTTCATGACATTAGTGATATGTTGTGTGTCCAATTTCTCGGCGTGGAATATTAAACGTGAGTCTTTGAGATGGTAAGTGGGGTGTATACCACGGTATACTTAGAAGCGGTTCATACTCACCAGCCCCGAGAGCATCTCATAGGTGACGGCGCCCAGACACCACCAGTCCACGCTGCGGTCATACTCCTGTTTCCTCAACACCTCGGGAGCCAGATACTGCCATAGAAAAAACAGGACATTGAAAAATAATAATAAACGAATGACTTTAATCATGCAGAGATTCAAATATAATTCTACGCAGGAGCACAACGGTGAGAATTCATCCTTAAATTGAGCATTTAACGTCAGCTTTTCTGTAAAAAAAACCTCACCTCTGGCGTCCCACAGAACGTGGATGTGGTATCGATTGCCGCGATGCCCTCTTTACAGAGTCCGAAGTCGGTAAGTACCACATGGCCCTCGGAGTCCAACAAAATGTTCTCGGGCTTTAAATCTCTGCGAAAACACGGACGACAATGAAATGTGAAAAGGAAGGCGGAATGATCGCAACAGCAGGTACCCAGTACCATTAGGATGCCTTTCACACTATCTAATAGCAGTTTGTACACAGTCTCTCTACTGACAAGGGTCTACTGCCCTCAGAAAAAGTTTAGCTTAATAAAAAAAGTACATTAAAAGACTAACTATGATGGCTTAATCTTCCCCGATACGGAGGGTCAGAATTAAGCACCGGCAACTAAAATGGACGAAAGACCAGAACGCAGAACTACTGCCCAGAACGCAGAACTACTGCCCAGAAGAGAAGATCCACACATCGTGTAATTTCAAAAAGACCAGAGGAAAGTAGAAACTTAAGTTTCCTTCCAAAATGTAAAGCAAACCCTAATACTTAGATGTATAATCATGAAGAAAAAAGATGATGAACTTGAAGACATCACAACCTTAGAGCTGAAACTCATCTGAAACTAGTCTGATAGTACTTTCAGATCTAAATTAGAGTAACATTTTACTTGAAAGAGGTTTTTGAATAGATAAAAATCACAATCTCAATCACAATCTGAATGAAACTCAGCCAAAGTACCTTGGGGTTATTCTTTTTTTGTCAGACAAGATAACAACTGAAAAACAAAATATTATCTTAGATCTCAAATTTAGTATGCCACATGTCTGACAAACCTCGCGCCCAACATCCCTGCATAATGAGCTTTGGTTGGGTCAATCTCATTATATTTGACCAATCACAGGTTATTCAACCATTGCTTTTTTTCAAATAGTTTACGTACATGTCGCTTCACTGTAACTTGCACAATCAGTTGCAAACACAAGCAGAACTACACCACACTGAATGAGTTTGGCAATTGTAATTGTTTGAAGATGTTCTTTTAGGCAGTACGTTCATATTAGGTTTTAGTAAGGATCCAAACTGTTATAATTATATTATAATATAATGTATGAAAGGTCTACGTGTATGTATGTGCTAACCTGGGGGCAGTATGCCAGTATATTATTGTACAATTACACTGTGCTGTACAATATTGCATGTAAACTGTAGGTATCCAGTACACCTGTATAATGAAAGCACTCGTTATCCATTTGTAGTAAGATGGTAGTACTTGTGTCTGTGGTGTTGTCAGGATCTTCAGACTTGAGCTGTTTGTGGTGGCATACAATAATGCTTTTCTTTCTTTGCAACATTTATGTATGTAACTATGTACAGTTATAAAAGCTGAATAACCTTTGTATCTAAAAGTATGCATGGTTGTTGTATAATACAGAAGGCCATCCAACTGCTGTAAAAGTTACTATTTACAATGCTCACCCAAACTGCTGTTAAAAGTCCAAAATACTTCCTCCTAACATTTCATGTCATACAGGCGCAGAAACGTAAACGTGCATAATCATCAATACGCGCATAAGTGTTTTGTAATAAACGTACGGTTTACGCTTAATTTATGCCCACAACCATGCAATAATTTGTGGGCGGGGATGGGGGAAGTGGTCATATTAAATGTTACTGAATGATGAAGGTTTTGTGGGATAGGTTATTTTTATTTTGAAGGGGTAAAATTTGAAGTAAATTTGTTAAATTACTTAAGTAACTTAACTACAACAGCAAAAAAGAGCTATTTTGATAAACTGAGTTTTGCAAAGCTGAATTACTGCAATATGTTTGCTATACGAAGAGATAATTCACTTGATTGTCAGAACCTTTCTCTGGTGTCAGTGGAGGTACAGCACGGTCGTGGGTATTATTACTTAAGCAAAAACATTCAAACTAAACTTTTCCCTTGCAACAAGACGAAGAAGTCCATCCACATTGCAAATAATCGATTGAATGATGGTGATTACGTTCACCCCACCCCCCCCTTCCCCTCAGTCAGGGATCTTAATTAAATTGATCTGGTGAACTTTGACATCTGGAACATTGTTGATTAATAGAGAGCCTGTTGCAGAGTTGTACTTTCACTCCCATGTGCTTACAGATCCCCATGAGGCTAATTATGGAAGTAGAAATAATTGTATGTCTGAGAACGGTTGAAATAAATGCGAGTGTAATAGTTAATTTAAGTGTCTATGATTAATTTACTTATGATCGAGGGTTCCTTTTTATAAAAGAATTAATATTTTAATTATGTAATGTTTAATAACTAGTGTAGCACCAGTAGTAAGCCAGTAACCGTTTGAAGTATATCAAATGTCTATGACAGTGCGAGATGTCAAAGCGGAAAGCAAGTCTCCATTGCTTGGCATTCATTCATTAATCTAACAATCAGTTCATTAACATATCCGTGGATCCTTTAACTATAAACATCTAGGTGCATTTTTGGCTTGCCTAGGACTTGTAATAATTTATAGTAATATAACCAAAGCATACATATCTTTTCATCTCTTAGATACCTGATTAATTTCCATTTGTATGGACCTTTTCTATATATTAACATGCAATTGCATTCTCTGGTAATATCCCTATTTTAGATTATTCCATCTGAAATAGGTCTGAAAAAGCGAGATATGTATGAGCCAGTCGTCTGACATGTATCTAAAGATAAATCACGAAAAACCAATTAATTATGATGCAGTTGTTCTGAAATTCATCTGAAATAGTTACAGAAAAACCAGATAAGCATGATGCAGTAATAGTCTGAAATTCATCTGAAACAGTTATGGAAAAACCAGTTAAGTATTATGCAGTAGTTTAAAATTCATCTGAAATAGTTATGGAAAAACCAGATAAGTATGATGCAGTAAGTTTGAAATTCATCTGAAAACAGGTATGGAAAAAAAATCAAATAAATGTGATGCAGCAGTTTCAAATTCATCTGAAAATAGGTATATGGAAAAACAAAGATAAGTACGAGGCAGTAGTCTGAAATAACTCTGAAAGGTTCCAAAGCCGGATATCAGATCTGTTGCCTCAGACAAAGGCATATTCCACTATTTTGGCAACTACAACAGGAAACATAAGAAAGGTCAAACCATGGGAAGCATTGAGGTTGCAAGAGGAGCATACCGTTGGTATCCTATCGTTCGGTAATCGCACCAAGCTCCATTACAGTGAATGACTATTCCCGGAAAGCTGTATCAGTTTCGAGTTTCAATTGGAATTATAACGTAGATCATACCAAGGACTTTTAACCCAATGAAATTCTAGGTCAAAAACTTGCTGGCCATTACTACCGACGTTTCGTGGTCGTTGCAATTTATCGTGCGTGACGCACGTCTCGTACTCATGGAGGCCTTCTAAATTGGCGAGCTTTTGGCATTTCATGAACCTTTTCCCGAAGCCGTAAGATATCGATTTCAAACCGTTGGGGAGCTGCGAGTTAAAAACCATTTAAAAATGAGAGCTCGAATTTGACGAGGATGAGAAACGGCCACACCGGAGACGAAACATTCATCCCAATTAGGAATGATTTAATCAGCATGCTGTGGCACATTCATCCCAAATAGGAATGATTTAATCAGCATGCTGTAGCACATTCATCCCAAATAGGAATGATTTAATCAGCATTCTGTGGCACATTCATGGAGGTTACATGGGGGGGGAGGAGGGTAGCCTAAAGGTACTGACGTGTGGTATACGAGTGAAAATGGAGAACGGTGGAAGTTCCAGGGGCAGAGGAAGGATATGAACATGGACTGACAGCAGGGGGAGGGGGGATAAGTTAATACTGAGGTAAGCAGCTCACCTATAGATTATATCCTTGGAATGCAAATACCCTATAGCACTAGCCATTTCTGCGGTGTAAAACTTGGCGCGAGGTTCCGTGAAGGACCTCTCCCTCTGCAAATGGAAAAAAAGTTCGCCGCCGTTGACGTAGTCCAAGACGAAGTACAGCTTGTCCGCCGTTTGGAAGGAATAATGGATCCCGACCAGGAAGGGGTGTTTGATGTTCTTCAGAAGGACGCTCCGTTCGGCCATGATGTGCTTCGTCTGAGGGAATGGAACGACAGGGGAGAGGAATTCATCGACGATCACAACAAACACACATTTTTATCATCAAGGTATCGTCGGATGCAAACGACCTAATTCGAAGGAAGTTTTTGTTTCCGTTTTCTATCAGCAAATGCATCTGATACCGGAGAGCGTCCAGTACTTGATATACGGGTGGCACCCTCAAGTGCCCTTCTACCATCCACTACCTGGCTGAACCGCACGCTGAACAAACCAATCGCACAACCAGGCCAGGTGTGCAGAGATCCCCTTCCCCCCACCCCCCTCACTATAATGTGAAATGCGGTCACAGTTTAGCCCCAAAAAATGAAACTGTGAAACTAAAGCCAGCCAAGGCATCAAATTTCCATGAATTTACGATGTAAGAGCAAGAGGAAAAGCAAGCGGCCGTTAATGATGAGCCCTTTTCCACACAGAGTCTTGGGCTCACCTCGTTCCTTTTAACTATAGCCGACTTTTGGAGCACCTTGACCGCGTAGACCTTGTTGCTGTCTTTGTGTCTCGCCAGCAGGACCTTACCAAAGCTTCCCTTCCCGATCACTTTCAGGAAGTTAAATTCGGACGGTCGGGCCCTGTAAAACAAAAGAGTATGTGGGATACCCATCGATTACGATACGGTACTACTATAAGGAGTGTCGATGGACCGCAAAAAACTAATCTACCCATCCGCCAAATCCTTGCTGGTTCGTCGGGTCGGGTGAGGTTGGCCTATTTTGGGCGGAAATTGTGCAAAATATAATGGCGGAGGGGGGGGGGGGAGAAACGAGTAATTCAGCTAGTACCCATTGGAATGGTCAGCTGATCGCTCTTGACCAATCAAACTATACAAAACAAGGCTACTGAATACGAGCAGGCCACTGTACGAGCATCAACGGTGAGATTATTACTGACCTTACAAAACTGGTGTATTAAAAGTATCATAAAACCGATAATACCTATTATAAAACTGGTTTACTGTGTAGCCTTACGAGGCACCGTCTGTGTGTACTCGTTTTCAAGTAGATCAATTGCGACATATCGCCGTGGAGACAGGTGTTACGTGGACTACCACCGGATACGAGCCTAAAACATCCCTGCAGTTCGCTGCGGCGTACAGACTGCAACTGTATGATGATTACTTTTCGTCGGGGTTCATCAGCTTTGATTAATCTGTTAGAACCTTCGCTTGACCGGGAGGTACAGAGGGTTTGAAGTGAGCCAGTGAGCCCAACCCCCCCCTCCAGGCCCCACCCCCGAAATTGTAGCCACTAAGAGTCTTAAATCCCCCAAGTTTGTCATCCTACTCAACTTCTAGAAGCAATCTGGTAAACTCAAAGTTTTCAATGTCCCTGTGAGTATTAGCTAAAAAATAAACTTAAAAATAGAACTAGAAGTTCAACTAACACTATAATCAGAGCTGAATTCAGTTGGGCTTTTTCCTTTTTGAGCACTTAAGCAAAGAACAAACAGGTGGATGGTACCACTGTATCTATTACTATGAAGAGATGCCACTTCATACCAGTCTACTAAAACCACCACCTGGTTAGTAGTACACACCAGCACCCACCAACTAGAGGCTCAAACAGAACGACCAAGGTCCGGCCGAGTATCTTGAAGGTCTATTTGTACACGGACACCACCGGAGCGCCTGTCACCCACAAAAAAGTCTGACAGCCGCCCCATGGTGTTAAACAAACATGTCGAATAGAGACGTTAACCACAAAATAAACCCAACTGGTTAATACCGTGTATACAAAACAAGGACCAGTGACAGGGCGACCTAGTCAACGTTGACAACCGCCCCACTCCCCTCCCCTCCCCTCCCCCCATCGGACCCCTCCCGATCCCGGGACTGCTTCCATTGACCCAATTCAAGATGTGGTGACCTGATTGATGACTAAACCACCAAGCACGAGACTACTTTAATTCTCCTGCTTAAAAGTGAATTAAAAGTTGAATTTTTCCCGATCAAAGCCACCAGACGCGAAAACAAAATGCTTCGAACCATGCGATGCCGTCGATGTACATACACCTGTGTAGCCTACAATCGCGTGGTGGACCGCGCACCTGCGGTGGTCGACTTACGCTGGATTGTTCGACGAACCCAGGTTGATCGTGTTGGGATCCTTGGGATCGCTGTAGTATTCGGTGTTGTTCTCGTCGATGACGTGGTTATCCGAATTGTTCCTCGGATCATCCAGCGATAAGAACGTCTGAACGTCGTTGCTGCGGAGGGCAGAAGGGGTGGAAACCGTTTGAAACCGTTCTGATGGGGGAGGGGGGAGTACAGCGATAAAGGTAAGGACCCTTGTCAGGAGGAACGCGAAGGTTGTGCGGGTACGGGTAAGAATGAATTTAAAAAAAGAAAAACCTGTCAGAGTCGCAAACATACAGAAGTAGAATGCTTGAAGCCGTTCCGGGGGGTGGGGGGTGGGGGCCGGGAGAGGGATAGGCATGAGCGGCGATAAAGGGAAGCAAAACTTTGGTCCGATGGATTGCCGATGGCCGTGCTGAGAAGGGGTAAAGTGACGAGCGCCGTACATTTCAAAACTTACAAAAGATAGGAATGTAAAAACGTGAAGGGATTGGTTCACCACCTGCAGGGCTCATCCTTAAAACTCGATGGTGATTGTATAAGTTTAGTTTCGTTTACTACGACTCATAAAGAAACACCCCCATACGCGGCGACCGTGGATGAACCACGACTTTAATGAGGCCCCTTCACCTCTTCGACCCGATTGATCGTACATGGCGGGTCATTTGGGACGAAAATAAGCCTCATTTTCGGTCCGACTATCGGAGACTTTATAGCTACGAAAGTACCCATAAATTCATTTTATTTAAACATCTGTGTTGCAAACTAAACTTCAGTATATAAACCATCGAGCTATCACAGAACGGAGGAAGTTTTCCGTAAGATGTAATTCAAACTCGCACTCACTGCTGTATAATCTTTGGGTTACTGAGAATCTTCTGGATGAAATCATGCAGGCCTTCCCTCCGAAGCCGGATGAACTCCGGGTCAAAGTTATTGCCGAACAGTTTCTTCCCGGGCAGTTTCAATTCAGCAGACGGGAACTTCTTTTTAAGCTGAAAGTACAAACCAAAATAAAACGTGGACAACAAAAGATTAGCAAACTTTTTAAAAACTAAAAAAAAACCCAGTTACAATAAACGATAAAAGGAAGCATGAATAACAATAAACCATCTTAAAAAACAGTTTTCCCAGAAACGGTTAAGCCCGACCTAAAGTTGCGTTCCTGCATACAGTCCATGTCAGTTTGGGGTCACTTGCAATAAGCCTTTAATTTGGAACTTCTTGTCAGTCGGGCTGGCTGGTTTCTCTAACATATATCTATTCGTCCGTACAAATTTACCACAAAAAATCCCCCAAATCAGTGTTTAATGAGCTATATACTTTACCCCATCTCTTTATACTAATGCTAACGCCTACCAGCGTAGATCCCAGCCCCTTCCCCATCCTCAGAAAACTTCTACCTGATCCGAAGATCCACAACTCGATGTCACATGTCTGTCAATACCAAAAGCGTGCTGTTTGTGATGTACAACCGTGGCATATTTAACGCGAGGCCTAGCGATCACGTTTGTCGACTACACACGCAGATCTGCTCCCAGGCATCATTTCCTATAATTTGAACATTTCCCCCCATCGCTAGCTTCTTCAAAACACATTGAACGTAGCCCCCCCCCCCCAAAAAAAAAAAAAAGGGACCTAACAGTAGATTGGAAATGTTTTCGAAAAAACAATGCCTTGTTGAAATTAATTGTTCATGGAGGTTGTTATTTTTAGCAAACTTAGCAAATTTTTTCCAACCAAAAAAACAAACCAAAGCTGTACAAGTCTTGCACAGCCTTGGGTTTTTTTTTGTACTACAAGATGGTCAAAACACTGTAGGCCGGAAACTAAATGGTATCTTTCAATTTGCAACCCATGCACAGCAAATATAATAGGGAATATTTCACCCTCTTGTGTCTGTCCTTGAATTTAGCATTTTAATTGGCTAGTTATTAATAACATTTTTTTTAACAGGTTATGACTTCTTTTTCAAACATTAATGATTAGGTTTTGAAGCAGCTGTAAATTTAATTGTCTTTCAGGGTTTCCAGTGAGCTGTTCATGAGCTTGCTCAACCTTGACGAAACCATACCTACAATTCCAGGAAACAACTTTCTGTCCAACTTCAAGCCATAAAACTGTAAAAACAGTTAATCCAGCTGTAAAATGCATTTCCTTACACAGAGCTATCAACATGTCAAGAACCGATTATCCAGTATGTACAGTACTTCATAGAAAGAGCAGTGAGTTGCCATGGCAAAGACTGGCTGCCAAGGTCAGGGGCTGAGTTATTTGTGAGTGTTTCTGGGAGATCATTATTCCCTTATCATCAATTCCTTCAGCATTTTTATGACCCATAAGGATCCAGCAGGGACCTGTGGGTAGAAAGACAGATTTGCCCATCCCAAGAATGCATGTTTATTTAGAACATGGTGGTTATAGATTTTATTAGTAGGTATAGGAGAAAGAAGATGGCCACAGCTCCCTGGTACCCAAACATCACCTGACCATTGTAACCTTTCAGCAACAATTGAAAAAAGTCTAAGTTTAGCCACTGACCTACGAATAAATCCTAGTGCTGCACAGTGTAACATAAAGTGCTGCACAGTGTAACATCATAACTCTAATATAATTCCGAAAAAGGTCGAAAAAGTGGCAGGATTGAAAAACTATACTGCTGGAGTGCTCCATATGTAGGGCAAAGGAGTAGGTGAAGTTAGCAGGTGCTGATGTAGTCACCATGGGGATATGGGCGTCAGATGTCATTAGTGAGTCTACAATGAGTGTATGATGCCAAACTGTGGAAATCTGTCTAACAGCTGACACCAACCTAGGTGATCAGCAGGTATATATAATTGAGAGAATATAACTATAACTTACTATATTTTATTTACAGTCCTAATATGTCAAACGTGTAATTCTGTGCAAATTTTAAGAAGGAAATTACTACGTACACGAGAGTGCCCGGTTGAATCGAGTCAATGGTTTAACATTAACTAAATTTGTGTAAGCTGCCAAAGATAGGAGGGGGGGAGGAAGATGTCTGTCATGCCTCCCGTCCTGGATCTGATACTACAAGGATATCTACATTTCATCAAAACATGTACAAATAATTATACCTATCAGCATCGTTGTGATTCAAGATACTATCGATATTCTCAGCATGTTTCCTTCATGGAAGATGTCTTTCAGGAAAATTAGGTTAAAAGTCAAATATAAAAATTCCAGGACACTGCAGACACTACACTTTAGGACAGGTTGGAGGACCACTACTGTATTATTAGATTATGCCAGATGCTAGATCACAGTAAATATAAGGTAGATAGATGCACATGTATATGAAGTAAATAAAAGCAGTACTATACTTACTATGCTTTTAAATTATTTACAACTTCATCAATATAATTTTTTTTTTAAATTATACCTATCCTCAGGACAAACCTCAAGGACAACATGCTGGCAAGCACATGATGGTTTGTTTGTAATAATTATAATGACCACTCACTGAGCGACCACTCACTGAGCAACCCACTATAAAGGAAACCAGACAATTTTTGCTCACCTCGTTATATAACAGAAAGCTACAGGCCTGAGTTGAAGGATATATATTAAACTGAACTACAGTGAATTTTTTTCTCCTTTCCGTACAGGATTTGCTGGACAATTCCTACGCCACGGCGTACGGCTCTTTAAGTCAGTTTAAAGTGAAACAGTATCCATCCTACGTATGTGGCTAGAAAGCTAAAAGAGGATTTGGTCACATAAAAGGGGTCCAAACGTTGGCATCCATGATCCCAACCCTGCTACCCGAAACCCAACCTCATACTACCTATGTTTGTTTCGTTACAACTCTTTCCACCATATTTTATTATCAGGAAGTACTTTGATATGTAGGCAAAGCATCAAGTGCATTGCTTTGGAAAGGACTTCGGCAATTTTTTATTTAGCACGTGCGAAACTCCTGCTGGGGACATGTAGTATTAATTATCCTTTAAATATCCTTACAGTACTTACATAAGGGTTTATATGTATAGATAGAATTGTAGCTATCTTGTCAAATAAACCTTGGAACTATACTGGCAGTTGCGAGGATACCAGTTGTACCCTATCTACTACATGTACGTCAGTATGCACTTCTCCATGCACTACCAGCTTAGCACAATATACCATTTAACAGTACTAGTAGTTTAAATCTGTGAAGTTTGGCGTTCTTCATCTGACGGTGTATAAACTATTGCGTATCTTCACCATGCACGAACATGTACACAGTATAAAGTAAAGGAAGATGGTATATAATAACGGCATACCATCGCAAGGTATCATATGGTAGCCGAGGAAGTGAAGCGGGTAGGAGGATGGGCAGGGGACACAGTGTATACCATCAAAAGGGATCATACGTCAGCAGTAGTAGAGAGGGTGGGGAGAGATTACATATCCATGGAGACTGACTGACTCTCCAATGGCAGCATGCCAAGACCGTCCACGCACTACAATATCGCAGTTTATTCTTAGAAGAAAATGTATTTTCGACAATTATGTGTTACAGTACAGTATGGCAATGGGCAATTGTCACGACTTGAGTACATACCTGCAACAGTACAATGCCATATTAAACAGTGTTCTCCCATGCCCATGCATACTCTTACAGCATGTATATTGAATTATTGAACTACTCTAGTACAGTACAATAACCATGCCTACTCCCTAGTACACTATTATAACCATGCCTACTCCCTAGTACATTATTATAACCATGCCTACTCCCTAGTACACTATTATAACCATGCCTACT